>JACEGR010006896.1:0-55419 GCA_014170235.1 Listronotus bonariensis | reverse complement strand
ATTCTGCTTTTACGCTTTTACACAATATAATAAAAGTTATATATTACTTTAAAGAATAAAATATGAAATATTTAATATTAAAAGTTACTTACAATATAAAGGTTTCGATCTATAAACGAGGTTCATTGGCACTCGGTTGAAATCATTTTAATGCAATAAAATAAAATCTTAACAAGGCGCCAGACGAGAACTGGGCCAATGGTTGCCTCTCAAAAATGTGGTAAATGGTTTACCAAAAATGTGGTGAAACAGTTTGCCTAAAAATTTACTTATAAACTTGTTGAGTGCCAATGAACCTTTGTTTATAAATTGAAACCTTTGTATTGTAAGTAACTTAATATTGAATATTTCATTATTTTATTTCTTTTAAAGTAATAATAACTTTTATTATATTGTGTAAGAGCAGAATGAGTTCTTCATAATGAATAAAAGTTTTAATTTTCTTAAAATTGGGTTAAACATCTAGTAACCCGACACCCACGGTACTCTGATATTCAGGTATGTGCCTTCGTGGGATGTCAAAAAAGAGAGAATTAAAATATATATATATATATATACGAGTTATCCCTAAAGGTCCTTATTTACCTCTTTAAACCCTACGTGAGTTTAGGTGCTTTGCAGTCCTGGGAGGAATTTAAAAGCAATGCAAAATGCATAAGCGGTTTGTGAATTCCCGCTGCGTGTCCAGCGCTTTCATGGAGTTGAAACGCAGTAGCAAATACGAACACAGTATCACCTTTATTTACCTCTTTAAACCCTACGTGAGTTTGGTGCTGCAGTCTGGGAGGAATTTAAAAGCATGCAAATGCATAAGCGGTTTGTGAATTCCTACTGCGTGTCAGCGCCTTCATGGAGTTGAAACGCAATAGCAAATACGAACAGTATCACCTCCCTTTACCACTCTAAACCATACGTAAATTTTGTGCTACAGTTTGATGAAAGTTAAAAGCATGCAAACGCATAATTTTATTACGAATGAAATTTAACCTGGTAACAAAAGGTCTGTGCCCAAAAAGCATTACAAATCAGTCAAAGTGAATCAAACAGCTCAAATACAGTAAGATAATTAATACATAACCATTTTTAGAAAAAGTCATAGTTTATGAGTTCTTTTTGGGGATTTTGTTATTACATATTCGGTTTCATATAAAAGACAATTTTATTTTTAAAAATATTAAAATTAAACTTTTAGTTCTCTAATTGTACATTTTTATTGGTTAGCTATTAAGCTATTATTTTTTTATTTGTTTTGTCTTTTGACTATGGTTATACAGCAAGTATTTATTATATTTATTATTTATTAAGCTAATAAATATTTTAACTTTTTTAATTTAAATTTGATACAAGGTATTACAAAATGATGTTAGCAAAGCCAAAAAATCTGACAAAACATTATACAGTGCTTGTCTAAATTCAGGACCTCATCTCCTAACTTTTGAATTGTTTGGTATTTTTTCATAAAAATTTGAGGACTTTAGTGAGACAACATAAACCAAATTTTAGACAGGAAATGACAGATATAAATGTCAAACTCACAGCTGAGCGCCATTTTAAAAAAAAAAATTAAATGGAAAAAGTCATACTGTAAACTTTTTATTTAAAAACAAACATTGACACACTACTTTTAGGTTATAAACCGTTTAAAATTCACATAAAACTAAAAGAAAACAACCGTATGATTCAATTAAATGCAATAAGGCGATAAAGTAAAAAGATTTAAGGCGGGGGCGAAGCGTCTCCTGTTGCCATGCAGTATGAATTCCAAATATAAAAACAAATTTGCTTGTACTTAAAACATCCCAGGTTACAACATGCGTAGCAATTATAGGGCTGATTTCTGCGTTCTACTTTATGAATTCCTACGCGATATTTGTGCTGGCGCGTAGTAGTATTTTTACAGTGTTCTAAAATAAAAACTCCCATTAAATCCTCCTGCATTTCAGCACGGTAGGGTGTTGTAGCGTAGTAGGAATTCATAAAACGCGTCTGGAACGGCTGGGTCGATTTTCAAACACACGAAGTGGCGTTGGAGTGCAAAGTACACATTAAAGGTCCCTAGTAACTTGGTTTTATCTCTCACTTATCGCTACTTATATTTTTGCAACATTCCTAAGTTTTAAATTCGTGTAAAGTTCACAAATGTTGCAAACAAGCAAAGAATTCACTAAAGGGCAAAGCATATTTCTTTTCATAATAACTTCTTAAAAGCTACTTTGTAAAGATAAGTTAATATAACACAAAGGGAGCATTTGATTTTCGTGCGACTTTGGACAAACCACGAAGGCTTAAAGCCTAAATACTAACGTACCGTGGGTGTCTTAAGCGAGGTAAGAGGGAGTTTGTTGACACGGGACTTAAATACTTGAAGATTTGGGGGGAAGGAAAGACCTCCGCGGGCAGCAGGTTCCACAATCTAGAAACTCTAGGGATAAAAGAACGAACAAAGTGAGAAGTTCGGGGCCCGTCCAGTTGGACCGTATAGGGATGCATACGCGCGGAACCACGAGTTTCTCTGTTGGGAACCGTGAGTGGAGGAACTATACTGGACAATTCTTCAGAGCAGAAGCCATGGAAGTACCTATAAAAGCGATAAATCCCCCACAGCCCGACGATGTGCAAGAGAGGGAAGCCTTTCTGTAAGTGAAGGATCATTAATGAGACGAATAGCTCTTCTTTGAATAGAATCAAGAATGCTTAGGGTTGTGGGGGACGCCATGCCCCAGATATGAGAACAATATTCCAAGGGAGGTCGGATTTGGGACACATATAAAGTGTATAAATTAGAAGCGGAAAAATACTTTTGGCTCGAAAGAGAACCAAGCTTTTTGAAGCTGCCGTGGCTATAGATACAATGTGTTTATGCCAGTTAAGGTTACTTTCAAATGTGACGCCCACAAGATTGAAGGTGTCTTTGCTCTGTAAAACTTGGCCGCTCATAAGTAGAGGATGAGTATTTGATGACTCTTTTCGCGACAAGGAACATGATTGTGTTTTGGATGCATTAAAATGGACGAGATTTTTAGCGCCCCAATCCAATATTAAATTAAGATCCTGCGAAAGAGATATCTGCATCGCTCTGCGTTTGTTTTCCAAGTCAGGTTTAGTAATGGGTTTAGGAACCTGAAAACTGGAGGAAGGGTACTATCGTCGGCGAAACTATGAATGGAATTAGTTGTGGACGAGAGAAGGTCGTTGATGTGAAGAAGAAACAATGTTGGTGCCAGAACTGAGCCCTGAGGGACTCCAGCATTTACTTGGTGAAAGCTTGAAGAATGGCCGTCCACAATAACTGATATACGTCGATCAGATAGATAACTAGAGAGCCAAGTACAGAGTTTAGTTGAAAGACCATAGGAGGGAAGTTTATTAAGAAGTGCGGCATGCCAGACCTGGTCAAAAGCTTTGGATATATCAAGAGCAACGATCTGGGACTCACCTAGAAACTCAAGAGACTTATTCCAACAGTGTGATACGAAGGAAAGAAGATCTGCTGTAGATCTTTTGTGGCGAAATCCATACTGCCTGTCATGCAAAATTTTGTGTTTTTCTAAGTACTTAAGAATTTGTGAATTAATTAATTTTTCCATTACTTTACAAAGAACTGAGAGAATTGAAATTGGTCTATAGTTAGATGGAAGGGATTTAGATCCTTTCTTGGGAATAGGTTGAACACGTGCAGCTTTCCAGCTCTCCGGAAAGATACCTGTGTCGTAAGAAATTCGAAAGAGCCGAGTTAAGATTGGTGCAAGTTCTGGAGCACATTTTTTTAAAACGATTGCTGGTATGCCATCCAGCCCAGACGATTTCTTGGTGTTAAGGGAAGAAAGGATACGCTTAATGTGTTTTACTTTAAAAATAATATCGGGCATTTTATGAGGAACTGGGGTAACCGCTGGAATTGGATGATTTACGGGAGGGTCAAGGTTGAATTGGCAGCAAATTGTTTGGCAAATAGTTCTGCCTTTCCTTTAGCGGTAGAAATAATTTCATCTTCCAAAGTTAGTGGTGGGAAAGAACTGGTACAAAATTCCTACTTATGTTTTTCGCAAAGGACCAAAAAGATTTGGTTGCCATTTGAGCAAGAAAGAACTCCATACTTTGTTTACCAACAATATTTTGTCGTTTTTGATAGCACCCAACCTGTCACAAAATCGTCTTCGACAAAATCTTCGTAGGTGAAACGTGTCTCCTTGTTTAATTTTTGTTTATTGATCAATAATAAATAAAATATTAAACAACCAAATAAATATTAAATTTAGGTTAACTTTAAATTATTATTCGGCGGTTTTTATAAGTTTTTATAAACAAACCGCCGAATGGCGGCTTTCTCCGATGAAATAAATAAACACCGCCGGTAATATGAAATTAATTTAAATTTTCAGCGGTTTTTCAAATACGTTTATAGATAAAACTGCGAACGGAGGTTCTCTTCTTATAATTGAGCAAAACCACCGGCGGTTGTTAAGCCTGTGCCAAATAACAATTATAAATATTGAGTTACAATTCGGGAATTGAACTTTATTTGTTTTTGTTAATAACTACTTATTGTAGTTATTTTGCAGAAAAATTCTAAATATTATTATTATTACCTCATCTTGTCAGAAGAGCTGTATGTATTTCAACGAATTAGATCAGGTTTTTGTGAGGTTTGCCCTGTTTGACCCTAGAATCATTTAAGAAAATAAAATTGGACGATTCGGACAAAAAGATAAGGATTTCTATACTTACCTCTCAAAGTAAAAACTGTCTACGCTTCTTACAGCAAAAATTGTGTGCTGAAAGTCTTTAAGAAATGTACTTTAAGAGTTTATTTTAATGTCGACTCTTTATTTTTTTTTAAGTACTTTTATTGTAATAATTTATTGGAAATGTCGAACATGGATAGAAGCTTAGAAAATAAAATGGTCTTTGATATAATAGTAGATACAACTGTTGAACCTCTAATATACAGTAGACTCATATGACTCAAGTAGTGATAGCATGTCAGATATGGAAGAATGTGAATAACCAGATGTAGATTATGTAGCATAGTTTAATTAGGTATAGATTATATTTAAATAATTATTTTTGACTCATGCATTTTTAATGTATTATTTTTTAATAAAATGGTTATTATTAACTATAATTATAATAACTGTACAATATTGATATACTATAAATCTCTTAAAATACTTCTTTACACATCAAGAAACAAGATTTCTCATTTTGCTTCAAACCGCTTAACAGGGTAAGTCCAAAATAACCAGTACCTGCCACGTCGCTTCATTATCTCACGTCATGGGAAACATCCGTTAGTTCCTTGTATTGACCTCAAAGAGGCCGACGAACAGAGCGAATGGCCACGATGCTCTATCAGCACATTACAGGTAGAACTGAAGAAAAATATTTACACTGGAGACTTGTCTTTTGCGATCTGGATATAAAAACGGTTGCCTGCAAAGTCGGTTTACTGACGATAATTGAACGTGACAACGGTATAAGAAAATACTGATAGAATGGTTGCAATAAACAATTATTCACATTCACTTTCACTGCACTTCATACTTGACGAAAACATGCAAATGTATTATTGTATAGCCGCTGTCCACGCGGACCGCTCACTCAAGTAGGAGAGAAACAGATGTCGAACGCTGCAGAACCCGAAGGCCGGTTGTGCCTCTTTGTCGCTCGTTCTGCGCTCTCTCTTGCACTCTCAAGCCTCAAAGCGAGGTAACGCCGTATGAGTCATGTTTGGTGCGTGCAGTCGACTCCATCGAATTACAAGACGTTGTCATGTCAATAAGTATAAGAAGCCTTTGTGGTTTGTCCAAAGATAAAAAAAAAAAAAAAAAAAAAAAGAAATCGTGATTGTGAAAGGCGAGAACCATTTTTTTGCTTGACGTAAAATTAACACTTTATTTAAAAAAAAAAATGGCCGGAGGGGGGCGGCACAGGGCAATTTTTTGCATCCCTAAAAAAAAAGAAGATTCAGGGTTAGATTTCTTTGTGCTGAAAGCTGAAAGAGTAAAAGTCTTTTTTTTTGTTTTTGTTAACATAAAATAAATATTCTTGTTATATTTTGCATACAGCCATGCTTTATTATAACTTTAAATCGAAGTTTCTTTTTGTTTTCGTAATGAACAGAGCTTTGGTCTCGAAAGCCAAAAAAAGTCGCCGGTCTGATTCCCGGCCGGAGAAACTTTTTTAGGTACAGGTTATTTAAAAATAACTTCCGTGGTGTACTACCGGGTTGTCTAAAAGGTCCTGTAAAATTCAAAAATTGCATGTTTCATTGCTTGGATAAGAGGGAAAAATGTGATGGGTTAAAAATCTATTAACCTGACACTCACGGTACCCTTGTATTTAGGCATATGCCTTCGTGGGATGTGACAAAGATAAAATAAAAAAATTGAGTTTTTTGTGTGCTTTGCATTTTTTTTATATAGATAGATATATTACTTTTTGCAAATACAGATTCTAGTACAAATTTAATCATACAGCTGCTTAAGTTTAAGAAAACAAACTTGACTGCAGCAAATTTATAACTAAAACTATAGTATCATCTAATATTTACCAAAAGAAAAATAATAAACTAAATAAACAATTCCGATTTTTCCCTGACATGATACACATTGTTTGGTTTATATAAGAACAATAATAAATATAGCATAAAATACCACTACCATAAATGTTTAAAATTATCTTGATTTTCTGCAAAACTTAAAATTAATTAAAATAACCTAACCCTGATTTAATTATTTTACAATTTATGCCTATTGCAAAACAAAACAGTCAGAAGACGATGAAGAACCTTTTCATTTCCGCATTTTTAATTAATTTAAAATGTTTATTTTTAAGCAATGATTAACTTTCATTTTTTAAAACAGTTTTTCGTATATGTCTAGTCCTTGTTGTAATATCCAGGTTTTAATTAGTTTTTATATTTTTTAATATAAATTTCGTCTCTAATTTCTTTGGGTAATTTGTTGTAAAGTTTTGGGGCTGTGTACAAGAAGTACCTTTGCCCGATGGATTTATGTTTGAAATCAATTTTGAACAAACCTTTTTTTTACTTCTGGTGTTACAGCTATGATTGACTTTAGGTAATTGACTTCTTCCTAAAATGACATAGTCGATAAAATGACATAGCAGACATTCTTCCTTATAGGAGTAATATTCAGTACCTAGCGCGCCATCTTTGCGAAGGGTGTCAAATTTAAGCTTAGTAGTTAAGATATTAGATGTCTCATTACTCATATGGGGATATTACAGAGGTTTGTTGATTTTAGTCCGTTGTGATTTATATGTCGCCTATACAATTTTGCTTAAAATTTCAATAAAAAATTAGATAAATCAAATTCTAATTTTTAAGTTATTGGTCCTGTACGTATATATTTACGTTCTGTGTGAGTGATTTGCATAAAAAATGTAAGTACATTTTTGTTTGGTTTTTATTTATAAAAGGTTCCAACTCGTTTAAAACGACATAGGTATATTAGGTCTAAAATGACATGGTATGTCGTTTTATCCAAGTTGGCATGTAACTACATTTTGTAGTAACAAGTATTATTTTCACACTATTGTTACGAATTTTTTTATTTTTTATAAATTGCTGTGCTTATAAATTTCTATAATAGAACAACAAAAAAGTTTAAACATTTACTTCTTTAAATTAATAAACGTTATTTTAGAATGGTTGGAAAGTATAAAAGAAAAACCGACAGACAAAAATGGAGTGAAGAGTCGATGAGATTGGCTATTAAAGCAGTACATCAGGGTCGTATGGGGTGGCTTGCTGCTTCAAAGCAATACAATGTACCCCAAGCAACATTAAGAAGACGTGCCCAAAATAAAAACAAAATTGTTCAAGGGACCAATAAAGGTCTGGGACGTTTTTCCACTACTTTCTCATCAGATATGGAAAATGAATTAGTTGAACACATTATAAGCCGCGAGAATATGTTGTTTGGATTAACCGTACAAGATCTAAGAAAGTTGGCATATGACTTTGCCGAGGCCAATAAGTTGGATCATAGATTTTGTAAAACTGAAAAAGTTGCCGGATTTGAATGGCTCCGAGGTTTTCGTATCCGCCATCCCGAAATAAGCTTGAGGAAACCAGAACCAACATCAGCAGCGAGGGCTCAGGGTTTCAATAAACCTCAAGTTTTAAAATTTTTCTCTCAACTGGAAAGTCTTATGGATACTTTCAAATTTGAACCCCACAATATTTTTAACATGGATGAGTCAGCCTTGTCGACCGTGCAAAAACCATCTAAGATTTTTGCCACTAAAGGCAAAAAACAAGTTGGATCAATAACCAGTGCAGAACGTGGCACCCACACAACTGCAGTCTGTTGCATGAATGCAGCTGGAAGCTTTATTCCACCGGCGCTTATATTTTCTAGGAAGAAGTACAAGCAAGAACTCATTGATGATGCGCCAATAGGAACGCTCCTTCTCTGCCAAGAATCCGGTTGGATGACCGGCGAGCTATTTTTGTCATGGTTGAAGCACTTTGTAAAATATTCTCGTGCATCTGTTTCAAATAGAGTTCTACTTATATTAGATGGGCACAGCAGTCACAAGTATTTTCCAGCCCTCCAATACGCAAAGGAAAATGGTATTACTCTAATGTGTTTGCCTCCCCATTGTACGCACCGCATCCAGCCCTTAGATGTCACATTTTTTGGGCCTTTGTCCATTTACTACAATCAAGAAATCGACAGATGGTTGAAATCAAATCCAGGCCGTATTGTTACTCCATTTCAAATAGGAAAAATATTTGGAATCGCCTATGGTAAAGCAGCAACAACTACAGTAGCATCATCTGGTTTTGCGAAAACAGGCATATTTCCTCTGAATCCAGAAATTTTCCCAGATCATATGTTTTTGCCTAGCTTTGTGACAGATCAACCTCACGTCACAGCTGAAGATGTTTTAGATCTAAATTTGACACCACAGGGTAAAGAAAGCGGCCCTTCTGACACTAAAGTGAAAAAATCCAATAATGCTGAAGAAACATCGGTGTCACTTTCATTGATTTCTCCTCTCCCCCATAAACCGACCTGTGGGGAAATTAGGAAAAAAGAACACAAGAATCCGCTGTGTTAACAAGCACGCCACAAATGGATGAAATTAAAGAGAAGTACGAAAAAAGATGGAAGTGGAAAGAAGAAAATCAGAAAGAAACAAAGTTAAAAGAAAGATTGTTGAAAGTTCCAGTGAAGACGAAAATGAGCCTTTCGAGCAAATTGAAGAGGACAATGAAGAAGATCCATCTTGCATATACTGCAATGAGCTATACACCTTATCGAAATCCGGAGAATATTGGATTCGATGCCAACTTTGTAAAAAATGGTGCCACACAGAATGCGCAGGAGTCAGCAACAGGTGCAAACAGTTTATATGTGAAATTTGTATCTAATAGTTAATTTTGTTTTATATATTTGTATTTTTTGTCTTTATTATGATTATATATTGTTATAATTGTTACTCATTTAAGTTTTTGTTCAAGAATACTCATTTTATTAGTTTTACGTATTGGAAAAATGGTTTTATATAGGGTATGTCATTTTATCCAACATCTTCAGTATTTGTGAATTTATAAGATTATTTTTTAAAATGGACTTTTTTAATATGGATATTTTTTCTTTTAAATTTGGTATAACTGTACGATTCTGGCCTATACAATAAAACAATTCTTGGATGTTTGTAGATTAAATGTTTTTTTTTTCTCCAAGTTTTTACCACAAACAGTTTGGGTATGTCATTTTAGGACATAAAAAACCGATCCTGATGAAAAGGTATAGCATTCTGCAGGAATCTACCCAACACAAACGGTGTTTTTGTTTCTATTTTTGCACGTTTAGCGAGATGGCACAGTTGGGAGAAGATCTTGATATCTCTATAACGCTGCTAAGAATAATTTAAAATTATTTTTCAGATTTGGATGGTCATATTTCCAAGAAACCTAATTGAGATATGAGCACATCAAACGTGTATTTAACATTTTAAAATTTTTAGTTTTTTGTGGTGATATAATATTCAGGGTATTCCATTTAAAAAAATCATACCTATTGTCATTACCCTGTATATCATATGAGATAATAATCATCGGATTACTGAGTTAAAATACTACCAAATTAACCAAACAAGCTGACATTTTAGTTTATTTGTACAATAAAAAATAATAATATTAGGGGGTGTAAATTTATAATAACATATAATAAGTTTTAGGTTTCAAAAGCATTTGTAATAATTTATAATATTTTTCAGTAAAAAAGCACCTCATTTTAAGTTAGATTGGTAAGTTTCAGAATTTTGACCAAAAAATTAATTTCTATCCCATAGTGCGATGACCAGCTGCATCAACCGGCATATCAGCAACCGAACTATAAATTTCATCACAACTTCTAAACAAAAGAAGATCAAAATAATAAAAAGTTTTCCTTTTTATTTTTTTATTTTTATCCTTTAACATCCTTTTTTAGCTAAAAATTAAAACTTTAAAAAGCATTACGAAAACACATTTTAATTTTAGCAATGCTATAAATCACATAAAATAAATTACTCTTTTACAAATTTTACTTTTACAAATAAATCAAGAATTTAATTATTTTTTTTGTAAAAAAGAAATTTCTGTTTGTGAAACAAAAAGCTATAAAACATTGGGGCTAATAAGATTTGGATAAAAATAAGAAAGAACGAAGAGTGCTTTCATTATTTATAGCCAATACAAAAACCTTGTCTATATTGTTTTGGGGGAGTAAAAGTGGAACTTATATGTTTTAATAAAATTTAAATTTTATATTATACCAAGATACAGGGGTGTCCCACCAGGAAATGCTGCGATCGAATTCTCGAAAAGTAGGCCTTGGAAAATTTTGAAAATTTGGTAACACGATAAACCGTTCTTGATGTAAAGTTTTAGATTAATAATGAGGTTTTTTGAAGCCATTACATAAACATTTTTCCCCGAAAGGGCGAAAGAAAGAAAAAAAAAAAGAAAGAAAAAACTACTTTAGTAAACTATATTGATTTTTTAACAATTAAAGCGGAGAAAGAAATTATCGTTAAAAATTGTATCGACAAAAACCTTTAAAGTCATTTTTTTAATGAAAACCACTCTCTTTTATTACCCTATCTAATTAAGCATTAAAAATAGGGGTTAGTTTGTAAAAGAATGTATATTTCAAAAATTTATTGTTTTGGAAATATTAACTGATTTAATATGTATTTATTTTCAACAATGCCTTTAAATTACGGGTAAATACGGCATTGTTGCCTTTGATCAAATGTATTACCTGTGCAAAATCTTATTAAAATCAGTACTTGTACTTTGGCTGCCAAAATGACCCAATATTTGTAACTATATGTTCCATAATTTAGTAAAAAAGTTGCATTGCCGTTTAGGTGTTTTCAAATTATAGTATTTACACTACAAATTAACAAAGATCTTTCAAACATATTTGCAGTTCCAAAAAAATATCGTCTATAATAAAATTTTAATAAACCTGGATCGCTAGCTAAATATGTTAAAAATAGTTATTTTTGTACCAAGGGCGTAAAATAGCACTTTTACGCCCGCGGCTGTGGGCGAAAAAGTGCTTTACGCCAGAGGTGTGGGTAAACATATAAAATTTAAGGCACGTGTGCTTGCAAATTAAAAGAACGAAAGAAAAGAGAGAAAACAGCTTTTTTGAATTTAAAGAGAAAAGTCAGGAAAAAATATTAGAACCTAAAGCCATAAGTAACAAACAAATAGATAAAACGAAAAAGTCGTTAAAACTGGCAAAGTAACATCAAGTAATTTAAAAGATACCATCCAAGAATGCAGTGTTTTCTTTAACGAAAAAAGCGAGTTTAAATTTTCTAAAAGTGATTATGTTTCTGGGCTAACTTTCTACTTTTAGATTTTGAGTGAACAAAAATTTTAACTTTAGCACAAATTTTTGATCAAACATATTGTATTGGCTTTAAAGCCAAACTCTGCCTTTCTCGACTATGTAACTCCGTTTTCTGAAAGTGCCTAAAAGATTTAAATAAGCTTGTTAGATTTTCTTTTAAAAAAATACGTTTTTTAAGTATAAACAATTGCTGGTCATAAGAATTGAATTAAACTTCCTTTAATTTATGTATCAAGGGCGTTACTAGGACTATAATGCCCTGAAGGTCGAAATAGATTTCGACCTGATGGGCATTATAGTCCAGTAGGCCCGTGGTGCATACAATGCTTTATGTTTTACCCAAAAAGAGTTTTTCAATGACTAATTACATTATTTATTCGCAATATAAAAATAAGTTGCACCTGTACCTGTATACGTAAGTAGATAATGACTGGTGTTAAGTTTGACTTTGATGTTTCTATCAGTTAGTCAGTTGGCATTTTTTATTTAACGATTTGCTCAAAATGGAAGAAATTCCACAAAATATAAGAGAAAAGGCCATAAAGCGACCGAAAATCTTTTGCCAGCAATCAAGGCAACAGTATGATCGGGAGTATGGCATATTTGGTATTTGGAAAAGATGCGAACACGCAATTCTTCAAATAACCGAAACCGTTTTAATGGCATATTTTCAGGAACTGGTAAGTTATTGATTTTATTTTAATACATATGTTTGTATAAACTTGATCTTTATTGTGAGAGAAATAAAATTGGATAAGCAATAAAATTTCCATATTAGCGTATTAGGGCATTATAAGCGGGCATTATCATAATGCCCGCTATATAATGCCCTAGGTGTGATAGCAGGTATTATTGCTACCATAACATATTCCGTTTCTAAGGTATTACAGATCAATAATAGATGGGTAAAATTATTTTTTAATATTAAATGGGCATTTGCTTCTTTTATAAATATTGACAAAATTTTTTAACTCCGTTATAAATTTTATGCCTACAATTTATTTTTTGAACAACAACACAAACCATGCGAATATCATAGAGTATAAACAAATAGAGAATAAACACGAACACAGTGTTTACCCATTGTTTCCATTCATTAAACAATTAACGTTGAATATTTATACTACTCAGCAAGTAATAGGTGCTTACCTAAATTATAGAGGAAAATGAATATCGGTAAACAGTAAACTCATATCAATTTAGAATTAAAGGGATGGTATTTATATTTCGTATTAAGTACGTAGGGTGTTCAGTAAGTTTTGAGATACTTTGTAACTAAAAGGTGCAGGAAAGTAACATTTATGTTTTTTGTTTGTACATGTCATGACATGTCGTAGTCCTACATAGTTATTAGTAAACTATCAGTATTGCGCCAGTTCGTGTCCAGCGATTTTAGCGCAATGGCGGCGTGGACGACTATCGAGTGCTGTGCAATTTTAAAATACAACTTTTCACGTGGGTTATCTCAAGAACAGTGTTTAGAAGAAATGAAGCCTATACTTGGTGATGACTGTCCATCTCGTGCGACCATATACAGATGGTACAAACAATTTCAGCGGGGCTCGTTTTCGCTTGAAGACGCCTCACGCTCAGGTCGACCGTGTGAAGTAGTTACCCCAGAAAACATATCTGCCGTCCAAAAGCTATAGAAATAAACCAACGAATTAACTATCGACAGTTAGAAGAGACATTGAACATTAGTTTAGCAACATTACACACGATCATACATGAGCACTTGGGTTTTAGAAAAATTTGTACTCTTTGGGTTCCACACAAGTTAACTCCCGAGCAGCAGACACAAAGAGTGAATTGGTGTAAAGAAATGATGTCCAAATTCCAGGAGGGTAAATCTAAAGACATAGTATCGATTGTCACGGGAGATGAAACTTATCTTTATTATTACGATGTCCCAACTAAACAACAGAGTAAGATATGGGTTCTCGAAGGTGAAGAAACTCCGACCGAAGTTCGCAAATCAAGATCTGTAAAAAAATAATGATAGTTGTTTTCTTTGGTTCTAGAAGAATAATTAAACGTGTTGTTCTCTGAGAACAGAAGACCGTAAATGCTCTCTGGTACACTACAGTATGCCTTTCAAAACTTATAGAAAAGTTAAGAGTGATTCGCCCAAACTCGCAACTCGCTAGCTGGTACCTTCATCACGACAATGCCCCACCTCATCGAGCTGAACTTACCAGTCAATTTTTGACAGATGCAGGCTTGAGACTTTTGAAACATCCGCCCTATAGCCCCGACTTGGTGCCATGTGACTTTGGGTTGTTTCCTTTGTCAAGACCCAACTGAAAGGACAAAAGTTTAAAACTGAAGACGCGCTACTGGAGGCCTGGGATAAAATATGCGCTGAAATTTCAAATGAAAAGTGGAAAGCTATTTTCAGTGACTGGTTTGTTAGGAATTTACGTTACTAGACTGGAAAATGGTATTTTACGGGTCGACGAAAAACATTTACAGGGCG
The DNA here is from genome assembly GCA_014170235.1 of Listronotus bonariensis. Lineage (NCBI taxonomy): Eukaryota > Metazoa > Arthropoda > Insecta > Coleoptera > Curculionidae > Listronotus > Listronotus bonariensis. The sequence continues at coordinate 41,055 of JACEGR010006896.1, read as the reverse complement.
AGCCGTAGGCGAGTCCTGTAGTTTTGAGGAGACCCGTAAAATTATTTCCGGTCGAGTATCGTACATAATTTTTTTTTTAATTGACCGGAAAAAAAACTGTGTAAATTTTTAGTGTTATATTTAAACGACAATAAGGACGCTGCTTCAATTATTTCATCTGGATTTTCCATGTCTGACTCCATTTTGGCAAAATGATGCTTTCTTTACTTTACAATATCTTGAACTGTCAAATAGTAACAATTGAACTCTGACAATTTTTGTCATGGCTAACAGGATTTTTTGATATCAGGGACCGGAAAGTAAATGAGAGACCGGAAAGTAAACTAGGGACCGGAAAGTAAATTAGTCCTGTAAAATAGCATTTTCCGCTTAAAAAATTGAGTGGAAAATTCAATTTTCCGGTCAATTAAAAAAATTATTTCCCGGTCGAGTATCGTACATAATTTTTTTTTTTAATTGACCGAAAAAACTGTGTAAATTTTAGTGTTATATTTAAACGACAATAAGGCAAGGCTGCTTCAATTATTTCATCTGGATTTTCCATGTCTGACTCCATTTTGGCAAAATGATGCTTTCTTTACTTTACAATATCTTGAACTGTCAAATAGTAACAATTGAACTCTGACAATTTTTGTCATGGCTAACAGGATTTTTGGATATCAGGGACCGGTAAAGTAAATGAGAGACCGGAAAGTAACTAGGGACCGGAAAGTAAATTAGTCCTGTAAAAATAGCATTTTCCGTAATTGTGTAGCATCATTTTCAGTTAATTTAAATAACACTTGGTTGCCTTTTGCTTTGATACCAAAGTATCATCAGGAAGACTAGAAATTACCTAATTAATCACCTTTTTGTAATATAGTAAACAATAAATACACTAGCAACCAGTTATCTATGTTACTATGACACTATAACCAACAAACATATTTAATGTCAAAGAGTTTTCAGAATATCCTAAAAAAGAGAAACATGTTAAAATTTAAAACGTGAATAATAGTTAATTTTTATTTTCATTATTTTTATTCAATTTATCACTTGAGAACGGTGGCAGACTTTCCACCGAAACGTTGATTTTTAGTTATCTTTTTTACTTGTTTTAATTTTTTTGGTTTTTGGACTTTTAATTTAATTTTTTAGCGTGTACCCAAATAATTACCATCCATTATTTTTGCTCACTTTATCATTTCCCGCAAAACCTGTATATTCTTTTAGTGTTTTTGCTTGATAACTATATGTTTTTTGCCCTAATAACTTTGCATAGAAGCTTTATTTAAATTAAACATAGATAACCAAAATATTCCAAATTTTTTAGTTGAGACCAAAATATGTAAATATATTTGCTAAAGCCTGCATGAAAGTTTAATATAAAAGCTTCGATATACCCAAAACCTAAAAAAAAACTTGTTGCAAATAAAAGCAATAAAGCTAAAGCGTATCTTTAAAATCTTCACATTTTTAAGTTTTAATATACCGTTTAATAATAAAGTTTAATATTGTTTCACTCTTTTAAATATTACAAGCATGTAAGATATTTCATTAGTCTAGCTAGATAGGGATCTGCTATAATTAGTATTAAAAAAGTGATTTCTAATAAATGAATAACTTATTACCTTCAGTTGATATGGAAAAAACAAAATCAGGATATATCACTCTTCGACCAAAAAAGAAACGAACAAAATTTCTTTAAATTAATAATAACTTTTTGGTTTTTTCACAAATTTCTCAATGATTTTTGGTCCAGGTATATGCACCTTTCATTAGAATTATTATTTAACATGAGGTGCAACAGGTATTACATTACATAGTGTGGAAATGACTAATTTCACACGGTGGGAATATTGTAGTACGAGGCGTTAGCCGAGTGCGACAAACCCACGAGTGTAAAAAAGTCATTTTCACACGAGTAACGTACACTATTTTTCCTACGTAACCTAAAGTCCTAAAAGTAAGAAAAAACGACTACTAAACGTCCGTTATACCATGCAAAATATGGAAAGCATTTGGCAACGTCGGAAGGTCTGATTCTATTTATGAATGGATAAAGAAAGTGGATTCATAAAGTGTGTATTAGCCTCAGGTTTAATTAAGGGATTAAAAAAAGATTTAACTAGTTGTTTGAGTACACGAAGACAGAGAGAAAGGAATTTGATCTATAGGAGTTTTTTCTCTGGCGCTTTAGGTCGAACGGTCAAGCGGCAAGGCTGCCTCTATAAAGTGCGTGCTCAAAGGTAGGAGGAGATTTTAATTTGATCTACTTACCTGACAACACTGTGCCACTGAGCGAGCAGTCAGTGAAAGTTGTTTTTTGTGGTTATGTCTATTTTGTTTATGTTTTTATTTTTTCGGAAATTTTATTATTACTCTTTTTAATATTAGAAGAAAGCTTATACTGTGTAGTAACTTAACGTTAATAAGATGATTTTCGCTTATTTGGGTTCTACTGTTTAAGGTAAGTAAATAAGTTTTTTACTGTCACTTACAATAAATATGTCACTTGCAAAACCAATAGCAGTTTTTAGAATGACATCATAATGTATATCACACGAGTGTTGTGAAGTACTTTGCAACACTTAGTGCTGTAAAGTACTTGGCAACACTAGTGTATATAACATTTTCTACGCATGAAACCAGTGTGCTATTTGCTATTTTCACAAGTGGTCGTGCACACTTTGTGGCCTTTTTTAACTATGTTTCAAAATTATATCGCGTAAAAGTATCTTAAGTCGTTGAAGCATCATCATGCTAGGCCAGTGCTCCTGAGAGGCCCAAGATCATTTCTTTAACATGTCTCACAGCAGTTCATCTGGATCTGCCGATAGAGTGCTCAAGAATCAGCTGCCCTGCTAGTGTTCAGCCCCGGTCTGGAATTCAGGCACTGGCAGGAGCGCGGGCAAAATGCCTAAGCCGGCTTCAAAACACTAATCTCGGTTGATGCAGCAGGATTGAACATCCTTACAGATAGGTGTTAAACTAGAGCCGTTGCAGTTAGTGAAAGTAGTCGCCACAGCACACGTTTGTAATTGACGGTCGCCAAGAAACAAATATAACTGTATATATCGTCACCTTATCATCGCAAATCCGGTCCCCATAGAATTCCTGAGCAGCGGGTCAGGCGAAAGCTGGGTGAAGTAGCCAGAAATAATACTACGTTTAAACTAGTAGATATAAACTATCTCAAATTGCCACTCTAATGCTTCCCAGAAACTGGGACAATGATCGAACGTATTGAAGTAGAGTAAATGTGGTCTTTGGATACATAGAAGATACAACTGTTGAACCTCTAATTATACAAGTAGACTCTCATATGACTCAAGTAGTGATAGTATGTCAGATATGGAAGAATGTGAATAACTAGATGTAGATTATGTAGCATAGTTTAATTAGGTATAGATTATATTTTAAATAATTATTTTTTGACTATGCATTTTTAATGTGTATTATTTTCTTAATAAAATGGTTATTATTAACTATAATTATACCAACTGTACAATATTGATATACTATAAATTTTAAAATAAATTTTTACACATATAAAAGAAACAAGATTTTCATTTAACCTAAACTGTTTCAAAAAGGGTAAGTTCCCAAAAATAAACTCAAGCGCACACGCCACTGTCAAGGTTTTTATCACATTATTTCCCGTAAATACTGGTAAACATCTGTTATTCCTTTGTATTTGACCCAAGAGGTTGACGAATATCAGACCGGAGTCTGCCGGCCTAAAATTATGATGGCTTAGTTGCAATAAAAAGATTACGAATATGTAATAAGTTTTTTTTTACCTTCTTACCTAAAAATGTAGTTCAGGGCCGTATTATAGTGAAATAAATATGCAATATTCTGGTGATGGAATTTTCTGTACGAAACGTCGGCAAATATCAAAGTGGCGATATATAGTGTTTTAATAGTGATGAAAGGATTTAATTAAAATTGAAAAAAAATATCAGGTCCGTATTTAAGAAAAATTAAAAGCTGATGATGGTCGCCAGAAGCCGAAACGTCAGATTCCAATATTTAATCACACCGATTATAGAGCAGAAAAGCGGCCATGAAAACGTGCTTTTTCATTTGGGCTATCCTAACAAATATAGCCAGGAAACAATAGAAACCAAAATTGAAAATCTGGTTTTTCGAATATCTTCGGAAGTACTCTCGAATTTTTTAAACGCAAAAACGGCATTTTATTGGGCCTCAAATTGCGCAACTTTGCTCTGCCCATTTAACTGATCCTGCATCTCTTACGGTTTCCGGAAATCCCAATGATGAGCGTCGAAATTTTTATACAGAACATTTTTTTCTATCCTTTTTTTATAGTTAAAAGAGTAAATATAAATAAAAGCCTGTACCATTTCAGAATAAAACAGTTTAAAAAAATATCAATTCTCTATTTTCATTTAAATATTTATAAAAAAAACCAATTAAATAGCAATTATTATTGATACCTTTTCTACACGTACTTACCCAGCGGCCTATAACATTCCTTTTCAAACTGTTGACCCTTCGTTGCCATCAGGAGGGCCAATATGGCTTGAAATTCGGTTATAAGAAAAAGTAGCAGAATCGCTACAAGCATCCCAGAAGTTCTATCCGCTTTGTTCATTGTCTTTATCATATTTTTCTCGCAGGAACGGGCGAACATCATATAATTTCTTTTTGTAAGGGTAAAAACTCGAGTTGAATAAAGCGTCTCGTCTCTTTAGTATCAGGCAACACCACGATTAACTTTCTTGATAAATGAGTAAGTAAATGCACGGCACTAATTTTATTACAACCCCGATATCCAAAAGCTCATGTATTTATAGTCTTCACTAACGTAATCTATAATATAAATTAGTTTCTTTGTAGGTACATCGGTATAATTGACCAAGTCGTTTTATCTAGTATTTGGTCGTGAATATCGCAAGTTTGATTATAGATAAAATTCTTAAGTGATAAAAATAGAGGAGTGCAAATAATGGGGCATACAAAGTAGGTAACAACAATAGCATAATATGCTCTACGAAGATCACACCAGATCTTGAACTTGAGGGTTTGTTATCTGGCACATACCTGATTGCCAAAATAACTGTTAAGCAGCAGAAATAAAATGAAAAACTTGGCTAAAAAGAGCGTGAAATATTGTAAACAGGGCCCAGTGATATGAATAATTGTCAATGTACTTTTACCCTCAATATTCATATCTATGGACAGTAAAAGGAATATATTCTAACATTACCAGCAGATCCGCTATAGCCAATCCGGTAAGGATTAGATTGTGGGCCATCTCATTTCTTTTGTAGTTAGAATACAAATATTTAAAATGTTTGCGACAGATCCGAAAACACACACTACAAAACTAAGTGGTCCGTGAATTGCTTCATATTTTTCGAAAATTCGTTTAAATCGCAGTATAAATGGTTGTGTTATTCATTTTTGAAGCTTTTAAATTTTACTAAGGGCATCTTAGAAATACTTTAAACCATATTTAAACAAGTTTTACTGTTCAAATAACAATAAATAAAGTTTTATGTTCCGACCATATTATAAACGGAAAAAACTTTAATCACTTTAAACTTTACCGAACTTTTCCAAAGTAGCCACTTAGAAGTTTCTAAAACTTTTTTTTTTTTGTAACTTGAACACAAATTATGTTTCATTTTTTTTTTCCAAATTATGCCTATTATGTTAAAACTTTTTAAAGTTAAAAATATTCAGAGGGAAAACACTTGCGAAAATTCTTCTTATTCCCGAGGTTTTCTCGCATTATCGGTTGCTTCCCTTGTAGCCATTCTATGTGGCTTGCTTGGGAAAACTAATGAAACTCTTTAAAGTCTTCTCATAGAACTCAACATAAGGCCGTTGTATGTGTATTAACGCATGCTTACCCTTTTAAAACTGTTAGAACTGTCTGAATAAAATATCATTGTAGAAGACCTTATAACAAAAATGTTCGTTAACAAACGTAAAGACAAACTATTTGTGACAGTTTATTATTATGTAACCCATTATATGCTTTTCCTTTACAGGGCTTAAAGTATTTTTAAAGTATGATGACACTTATTTTACAACTTAATAAAAGTTTTAAGATTTGCCGGCAATGTACATTTTTCATATTGGCATTGATGGTAAAGCATTGGCAATTGGTGGCAATATTATGCCAACATCTTATACGCATTAAAGACTCAACCTAAATAAACACTTAATTGCCAATAAAATTTTACATGCAGGCGAATTGCCGGCAAGCATACAAAAATGGCGGCATACCAATCCTGATTAAATAAAGCACGCGTTTTTGTTGCAGGCAAATAAATATTGGTTTTTGAAGGCAAACCTTCAACGCATATTCATACTTTTTAAACCATATTATTAACATTGGTATTTAACTAACATTAAAGCAATTTTTTTGATCTGTTTTATTTATAATGGCAGCTAAACAACATTATTTTATGTTTTTTACATAATTTAAAGGAAATGGCCTTTTCATAACATTTTATTGTTAAAAATCATGCAAATAAAAATTAGGTCAAACAAAATGTTTATTATGTATTTTAGACGAATAAAAATAAAATGATGGTGAAATTAGCTACGTTAATTTCGACCGAAGGTGACCGCTTTGTGCATTTGTTTTCTACGTGGTTTTCTAGCTTTAGTTTCTTTTTTAGAAAAGAGTTTTTAATAGACATAATTAAATGTATTCATTACCTAATAAGTGTGTGTTGTGTGATTAATTGGTGATGGCTAGTCGAGAAGGCAAGATATTCAAGTAGACTGTTAGGAGCTGTAAACATTTTTGTTTAAAACTTTATTAAAAGTTTTAAAGACGTGTTAATAAAAAATATTATATATATTTAATAGTTTTTGACATACCGATAGATGGCGTAATGGACAATAAACTACTACGTTTCTGCAATATCTTCACTTTTTTATCGTCTAAACCGTTACCATTAGACAAAAATAATTCGAAGAGCGGTCCACGGTGGGTGATCTCCTTAGCTTTGAGAAAATATCTTCGGAAGTATAAAATCTGCATCTCCAGTTGGACAGTGTTCCGAGAGATGGTACTTTGCATTGCAAGGAAATTGCATGCAGTAAGGAGTTTTTTCACTATTTTAATTTTCAAATAAAATATCGCATCATTTTAGCTTTTAAAAAAGATATGCGACAATTTTCGTCAATAAGACGTCAGCTTGCTGCTTGGGAGTATCTGCATTTGCCCACTTTCGTGTCTTTTTGTTATCTTTTGCAATAACTTATTAATGATGGATGCCATCATCTTAAACGCATTTTTTGCCAATAACTTATTAATGACGGATGCCATCACTTTATCTGCAACACGTGGCCTAATAACGGCCAATTGCCCACTTTCGCGTCTTTTTGATACCTTTTTTGCCAATGCCTTGCCATTAAAAGAGTGTTGGCAATGCCAGTAAATTAAATGGTAACTTTGGACATATTTTATGATTTACTATTTTTTTGGATTAATTATTGCTATTTAATCCTACTTATAATAATACAAAGGCACTAATTTAATGTGTAAATTAATATAGATAAATACGGTTTTCTATTTAATTTTTTTTATATAGCATATAATGGGGCAGATTCATACACAAGTATATGGGGCACATTCATACTGTATAATTGTATCCCTGGCCCTTTATGAATAGTTTTTTAACTACTATTTTTTGTTACACCGACAAATATAGTTGTAAATATTATATAAAGTAGCTAAAGTTTCATTTTACCAGGAAAAAAACAAGTGCTTTATGAACTTTGTCTCTGAATGTCAAGGATCAGTTAATTTATCAGACATTATGACGTCATTTTTAAGTCATCATTTTTGGTCATTTTGGTCATAGGACGTCATCAGACCAAAATTATGACGTCATTTGAACGTCATTTTAAACGACGTGCTTTTGACGTCGTTGAAGTGACGTCTTTTCGACGTCATTTCTTTCGTCATACTAGCTCATAAAAATCTAATGACGTCATGTTTAGAAAACCCGCCAGAAAAATTTGTGCACATTATATGATTCTTGTCAAAATCCAACCTGAAATATCATATGACAGAAAAAAATAAGACTAATAAATTTGCTGTAAATTGAAATAGGAAAAAAACTCTACCGATAGATGGCGCAATGGACGATAAACTGCCACGCTTATTCAACATCTTCGCTTTTTATCGCCTACACTCTGCTACCGATGAGACCAAAATTAGTTCGAGACTGGTCTGCGGTTGGTGATCTCAAGTAGCTTTGAAGGAATATCTTCGGCTTGTGTAAAAATCTGCATTTCAGGTTTGGACATGTATCCCCAAAGATGCGACCTTGCAATGCAAGGAAATTGCTAGCAGTAAGGAGTTTTGCTATTTCAATTTTCAAATAAAATATATCATTTAAGCTTTTAAAAAAAAGTATATGCGTCAATTTTTAGTCATCTTAAAGATGTCATTATGACGTCATTAACGGGACGTCTTTTGTCTGTGACTTAGGGAGGTAAATTTAACGTCATTTTGTCGTCATCTTATGACGTCTTTGCTGACCAAATGTGACCAAAAATGACTAAAAAGGAGATGTCAATAGACGTCAAAGCTTGCTGTAAATAAATTATCCGAGAGAGAGATAGCTGCTGGGCCTTCGTTGTCTGTTTCAAGGAAAGGCAAACGCAGATGACGAGTCGATCTGTTTATCGTTTGCCTTGATTCAAATTATAATATCTGTATTTTTCCCCTATATGTAAGGTACTTGTTTTTGTTTCCTATTAATATAAAATATTGGGGTTTAGTTCAATAATCACACACACCTTAATAAAAATGTCATTTATTTGGTTTTAAAAGATTTTTTCTTACAGATAACCATGTCAATATTACCTTAAATTATCTGTTGAAAAGCACAAATTTATATATATACACTGTGATCACTAATAAAAGTCAATATTCAAAGTCCAGTTAAAGGTAAAAAACCACGACACACACAATAAATCACAGAAAATGTAAACAAACTGTCCAAACAAATCGGCCATTGAAAAATATCAAACACAAATATCGATTAACATTTCAGCGTGACTGCCTGCGGCAACGTTTGTCAAGTTAAATATTCGATTCAAGGTAAGAGGGAGTTTGTTGACACGGGACTTAAATACTTGAAGATTTGGGAGGGAAGGAAAGACCTCCGCGGGCAGCAGGTTCCACAATCTAGAAACTCTAGGGATAAAAGAACGAACAAAGTGAGAAGTTCGGGGCCTGTCCAGTTGGACCGTATAGGGATGCATACGCGCGGAACCACGAGTTTCTCTGTTGGGAACCGTGAGTGGAGGAACTATACTGGACAATTCTTCAGAGCAGAAGCCATGGAAGTACCTATAAAAAAGCGATAAATCCCCCACAGCCCGACGATGGGCAAGAGAGGGAAGCCTTTCTGTAAGTGAAGGATCATTAATGAGACGAATAGCTCTTCTTTGAATAGAATCAAGAATGCTTAGGGTTGTGGGGGACGCCATGCCCAGATATGAGAACAATATTCCAAGGGAGGTCGGATTTGGGACACATACAAAGTGTATAAATTAGAAGCGGAAAAATACTTTTTGGCTCGAAAGAGAAATCCAAGCTTTTTGAAGCTGCCGTGGCTATAGATACAATGTGTTTATGCCAGTTAAGGTTACTTTCAAATGTGACGCCCACAAGATTGAAGGTGTCTTTGCTCTGTAAAACTTGGCCGCTCATAAGTAGAGGATGAGTATTTGATGACTCTTTTCGCGACAAGGAACATGATTGTGTTTTGGATGCATTAAAATGGACGAGATTTTTGGCGCCCCAATCCAATATTAAATTAAGATCCTGCGAAAGAGATATCTGCATCGCTCTGCGTTTGTTTTCCAAGTCAGGTTTAGTGATGGGTTTAGGAACCTGAAAACTGGAGTGAAGGGTACTATCGTCGGCGAAACTATGAATGGAATTAGTTGTGGACGAGAGAAGGTCGTTGATGTGAAGAAGAAACAATGTTGGTGCCAGAACTGAGCCCTGAGGACTCCAGCATTTACTTGGTGAAAGCTTGAAGAATGGCCGTCCACAATAACTGATATACGTCGATCAGATAGATAACACCTTGTTTTACAAATTTGTTATTATTTTTTCCAGTGACCGTTTTGCCTTTTCAATATTTTTTTTTTTGTTGATATGATAAGGGTGGTTTAGAGATTCTATTAGTAAATAAACATAACAATTTAAAACCAATAACTTGTTTAAAGATGCTTGTGCAGTAGATTTTTGCGTATGATTTCTATCGTTTTTACGCAGCGTTGCCAAATATAAATACCACGGTAGTCAAATTACCTTAGGCACTCATTTGACTCTTGTGGTATCGGTAGAACTACCTTAGGTAAAAATTGTACCCATAAACTAATTAAATTTAATTGTTTTCAATAATAAGCAAATCATTTTTTTTTGTATTATAATTGTTTTCGTTTTTTTTTCTGTATTTCCGCAACTCATTTTAACACTATAGGAATAACGACAGTTAACCGTGTTATTCGGTAACATAAATGTGTTTATAAATCACCAACGTGAATGTCATTTGAATGTGTCTCGTGATTAATTATTTAGTAACAGTAATTTTGTATCTGTCGAATCAGTTCCCTTGTCATGAATCGTAATACGAATACCTAGATAACCGAAATGTACTTTATTTATGGACTTGTTGATGGCAATCCATTAGAAACTAAAAGGGTGTATAGTAAATTTTTGGATCGTATTTCTCGTGCAAAAAATCAAAAGTATACAGGGTGTCTCTGTAAGGTGCGGATAAAAAGCTACCACGCATTCTTAGGGCTAAAATATGACGATCTAACCCAACTTACCTTAGTCAAAAAGTAGATGGTTTCGGAGAAACAGGGTGTCAAAAATGTATTCTGTTTTTACTTTTTATAAGAGAATACTTTGATGATGATTTTAATTAGTTGTACCATTACATAAAGCATGTATCTTATTATTATTCTTTAAAAGATCCAACACGACGTATCCCATGGCTCCGACCCCATAGGGCGTCGTGCAGAAGGCCATCCATATCGAAGACCACTCCTCTCGTCCGCTCGGTCAGTGATCTTCGGCCAAATTCATTTGCCTCAGTAGACGAAGGGATCCAAGGACAACAGATTTCTGCATCTTCATCACCAGTTGTTTGGGTGTATTTTTACATGCTGGAATGTACCTCATTTCCCTTAATATGTTATTCTTCATGCCTTCCAAAACGCCAATTATCAGGACAACCAATCGCACGGTATACTCCGGATAGAGCCTTCGAAGTTCGCCAAGAAGATCTTGATATTTGGCACGTTTCTCCCGTTCTTTTATATCGATGTTAGTTTCCGCTGGGGCGGAGAACTCTATTACATACATGATGTGGTTTGTCTTATCAAGGAGAACGATGTCGGGTTTATTCGCTTGAATTTGATGCGTTGTTGGAAACGCGTAGTTCCAGTATATGCGACAGTTGTCATTTTCCACTACTGCCTCAATGTCTCCGGGAGCAAACGGCAATATTGCTGTTTCATCGATGCCGTAGTAATGCCTCAGGTGATTACTATTTAAGAATAGTCATATTTTTCAGAAAAATGTATTTTTGTAAAAGGTCCCAAAAGGTGCCTTTTAAAATTTAGTGTTGTTTAATATTTTAAACGGTGCTGTAACTAAATATATAAGTCTTTTTTGCGCAAAGTTGTGCTTCATCCCTAAATTTAATTGTTTCAGATACTTTGACACAAATAAAAATAAAGATTTGGTAGATGTGGATTTTACTACCTAAAAAGAAAACAAAAAGAAATTGGTTAAAAAAGTATTAATATTAATTAAATTGGAAAACCCGACTAAGACAGCTAGACGAGAAATTCAAAAATCCGTTGGTATTTTTTGTGGTAAAATGAATTTAAAGTGGCAGAAGAATTTTCGTAAGAAAGAACAACTTTTTTCAAGGAAAATAAATGGCTTAACTCTGAAATGTATTTTATGTTTTATTTGTTTTCTGGGAGATTAAATTTAAACAAAATATTATTTGGCTTTTCTCCAGAATAAAATTAAAAAGTTTATTTAACATTTTAAGAAAATTAAAACTTTTATACATTATGAAGAACTATTCTGCTTTTACATAATATAATAAAATATATTATTACTTTTACATTATTTTATTTCCTTTAAAGTAATAATAACTGTTATCATATAAAAAACACACGGCATTCGCAAAATCCGAAAAATAGTTTAATTGGATAGGAATAATTTAATTTTAGCAAACAAAGTGGGCAGAAATCGTCCGACAGTGCGTTATTTCTTTGGTTTAATTAAAAATATTTATGGAAAATTTTAGAAAATAAATTTTTGAATTTCCGAGATTAAAATGTATTATTTATTAGTTTAGGTATATCAGCAGTTTTAATAATTAACAAAAAGTAAAAGGCTACTGTTGCGAAAACTCTCTATTTTCTTACAAAGTTGCAAATTATTCAAATTTACTTCCTTAAAAACATCAAATAATCTTTTACTGACTTCTAAGAATATTCATCTATTTTTAAATTCTTTGTTTATTTAACCCCGGTTCATGTCTCCTTTCGGCGAAATACCGCTATCAGAAAAAAGCATTTGAAGATCTCCGCCGGGCTTTTCCCGCTTTATTACAAACGCGGCCGCGCTTTTGGCGGCATGCGCCACAGCGATATCGGCATGCCTTGTCGGGGCTTTGACTGGTTCCGAGAATAACTTTTAATAATTTTACCCTAGATATTGGTTCTTTTAGTTGACCAATAGGATTTCTAAATTATGGAAGCCATATTTGTTTTAATTTGTTTCTGTATTTTTATTGGTTTAACCATTTCCTTTTTCTTTGGACCCAACTCTATTTTAACTTCTCTCTCCCAAATTACTTTTGACAATTTAGTGTAGATTAAGATTTCACTCATGTAACAAGAGGTTACTTTTTTCACGTTAGTTTACGAGAACGTAAGGTTTTCTCTTAAATTTTCACCTGCAAAAGTGTATTGGGGCTCCCTTAAGTAACAAGGTTACAAAGATTACGTAATAGACTTGTCAAAAGGACAACTATTGCAAAAAGAACGTCAAGGTTCTTTTAACTAAGTACTTATCAAAAAGTTTTTCTTTTTGCTATTCCCAGCTGTTTTGTGCAAACTGTTTGTCCAAATTGTCTTAGAAAAGACATTCCGTGAAAACGCTAAGGTTTTCTCAACTTTTCATTCTTTATGTTCCCGACAACATAAAATAACACCGCAGTCAAAATGTCTTGAGACTTTCAACAGATTTACTGTACAATAATTGTAAAAGTGATTTAAAGTGAATGTGCTGTGCAGACTGGACAAATTTACTGACAATAAACTGTAAGGTAATTTAGAAAAAAGATCCTAAAGACTATACGTTTTTTCAAGCCTTTATTTAGTTAAACTCACCATTATTTATCAATTTATTTTTTGCTTTAAATAAAATTTAATTGTTTTAATAGTAGTTTTTCTGTAACAAATTTAGCTTAGAAAGTTCCTACTTTAAATAACAAATCATACTAAAATATAGAACCACCCTGTGGACAAGCCACATCGAAATTAGAAGTGGTTAGTTTAAAGAAACTGCCACCCCTGAGAAAGTTGAATTGGTGTTTAAAGAAAGTCAGTTTACATTTTTCTTCAGCTACTAAATGTAAAATATACACAAAATTATATTAATAAAATGTTTTGTTTTTAATCTTTGCAATAACCACGTATTTATTTTCTTGCATTTAATAATCACTATTTAAAAAAAAAAGTAAAAAATGTTACACACATATGTAGATTTAAATTTTTTATTTAAATGCGTCGGTATTGGGAAAAATTTCTGTATAATACATATTATATCTCTTTTAATTTAGCAAACAAGGTTTGCTCTTGTTAAACTTTTAACTTTATTTAATACTAGATTTTACCCGCGGCTTCGCACGGGTTAAATTCGAGTAAAACAATTTCCATTCATTATACCGTAAGGATTTTGAATATTATTATATACATATAAACCTTTCTCTTGAATTACTCTATCTAATGAAAAAACTTATCAAAATCCGTTGAAAAGTAATAATAAACTTAATAACAAATTTTTGGTACTCCTGTATATTAGGTATTTTTTAAATACTAATAATTATTTTGCCAATCTTTATATTTAAGCAATTTTGCAAACCTCTAGATGGTATAATAACATAGTAAGAATGTTTTTAGTTTTAAGCCGTTTTTTAATATTGTGACGTATAAACGTCACTTCGACCAATGTACCATATGGAACTATCTTCTTGGGACCATAAGACCGGTGGACCATCAAAACTAACTTTTCATTTTTTAAAAACCAACTTAACTTATTTGACTAACGAAATTTAGTACGGGCATACCCCTACTAGGGGTAGCCCGTACGGTGCTTAACTAAAACTTTAACTTTGTACTTGACTTCACTAACTACTTCTTATCTAATCTCCTCTGTAAATGTTCAATTTTCCAGTGTTAGTTTTGCATTTCTACGCGACCCAGTTTGTTTAATGTTTTTATTTTATTATTATAAGAGTAACCTAGAAAATGGTTTAATTGATACTTGAAAAACCTTGACACCTACGTATATCTTTATTTAGCAAAACTCCCACTGTTAAGTAACCAGTAACCTAATTAAAATTTATACTTATTTTAAAATTCCCAAAAATGTATATTTTTAAAATTCCCAAAATGTATACTTTTTTATACTAGGTATTCACAATATAACATCTTTTTTCAATTGCAATAGTAACGTCAATATCGAATTTTATATGTAAGCTTTTTTTTAAACACTTTGTTTATGTTATTTTTAAATATTATTATACATATAAACCTTCCTCTTGAATCACTCTATCTATTACAAAAAAACCGCATCAAAATTCGTGAAGTAATATCGAATCTTAAATGTAAACTATTTTTTAAACATCCTGTATTTGTTTTTTTTTGATATTTCTAATATAAACCTTTCCCTTGAATCAGTTAATCTATTTAAAAACGGCATTAAAATCCGTTGAGAATAGTAACCTCAATGTAAAATTTTAAATGTAAACTATTTTTCTAAACACTGCATATGCTTTTTTATATTATTATACATATAAACATTCCTTTTGAATCACTTCATCTATTTAAAAAACTGCATCAAAATTCGTTAGGTAATATCGAATCTTAAATGTAAACTTTTTTTAAACACTCTGTATATGTTTTTTTATATTATTATACATATAAACCTTTCCCTTAAATCAGTTAATCTTTTAAAAAACCGCATAAAAATCCGTTGAGAATAGTAACGTCAATATTTTTTTGTTTGTTTTTTTTTAATATTATTGTATATTTAAACCTTTTTCTGGCTACAAACAAACAAATCCACAAACCCACAAACTCACAAACAAAGTTACAAACTTTACCTTTTTATACAGGGTGTAACTAAATAAGTGTAAAACATTTAAGGAGGTGATTCCTCATTGAAAAATATAAAAAAAATCCTATAAACATGGGTCTGAAAATGCATACTTTCCAAGATACAGGGTGTCCAACATTTATGTTCAACATTCACCTTCTTTAATCTTCAGTTGACCTTCACTTTTTAATGTTATTAGATAGTCCTTAAAAAGTTAAGATAGGAAAGTTAAATTAATTTTGCTCTATCTTTAACTGTTTTTGCTCAGTAAATCGTCAAAATTCCGTCCCAAGAAACATGCAATAAAGTGGTTTTTATTCTTTTTCTCGAAAACAAAGTAAGATACAAAAAAATTTCAAGAAATAAAAAAGTTGTATTTTCAGTTGCTTATCATAAAAAAAATAAAAAAGTTACAAAAAGTCAGTGGCGTACATTTTTTACAATTATTTTCGATAAGATGTCCCGTGAGACGCCACTGGACTTAATAATTTTAATTTAATTATGCCTAACTTTGGCCCTTATTACTAGAAATAACACTGAAAAATTTCAAGAAAATCAATTACAGGGCATTCAAGATTATTACAAAAAACCTATTTTATTTAAAAAGTTTAACACCCTGTATCTTGGAAAGTATGCATTTTCGGACCCATGTTTAAAGGAACTTTTTTCATATTTTTTAATGAGGAATCACCTCCTTAAATGTTTTACACCTGTTTAGTTACACCCTGTATATTAGTATAGATATGTTTTCTTTTATCATATAGAATGAGCAAATGATACAGCTTGACAAGAAATTTATAAATTAGAGTCGTAATAAGAGAAAGGTATTTCTCAAAAGCACGAACTATATCCACGTGCAGGCAATACTCCCTTAATTAAATGAAAACCAACGTTTCTGTTTAAACTGTTTTAAATAGAAGTGTATTGAAAAATAGGTATTTTCGTAGAAATTATTACTTATAGCACGAAATTCGAATTATAAGCTACATTTACACATGTGCCAAAAAAAAATGGAAACTATTTTTATTAAATATAAAATTTTAGTTAAAGTATCGCAAACAGATTGTCTAGCTTATTATAAAAGAACACTACTTTTCTTTTTTTTAGTTTATTTGTTTCCTAGGAATATAAATTTAAACAATATATTATTTGGCTCCTCTCCAGAGTTAAGATATTTAATAAATATTTTAAGAAACTTAAACCTTTTATACATTAATTATTTAGATTGGAAAAAAATATATCAATGAATTATTTTAGTTTAAGCGACAAACTCGTGGCGTCACTATAGTATGCATGTGTTACGCCGAATTTGTGTAATTGCCAATTTCCAAAGAGAATGGACAAGGGGAGAGAAACAGTTGATTTACCCCCATGAATTAAGAAATGGCACACACCTGCGACTGGTGATTGTGTTCAGCGACCAAAAGAGCTCGTCAAAGTTTTATTTTATTCTTGCTTAACGTTGGTAAAAGGACGTGCTTGGTTAAAAGTATGGATTTATTTATAATTTTTTGTTTCAGTACGCACTTTTTACGTAACATTTTTGTGTCTGAATCAATACTATCAGCCAAATATCTTGCGAACTTTCACCGGTTTGATGGTTAACTTAACACAGCGGGATTACTCGTCATGCGCATGAGAGGTTGTTTTTCCGGCTTGCTATTGGCTGTTATAAATGTCAAAACTCTTGACTTTCACATGTTCAATATGGCTGATGTTTTGTGATTGTTGTGGCTGTATATTTGTTTTGTGTTTTATTCGGTTTGATTTTACGTGTGACCTGTGTTATAGATATAAATTATTGAAACAAAATTTGTGGAAATTTATGGGTTTTTTTAATAAATTATTTTTTAAATTATTTACGTTGTTTTTTTTTTGAATAAAAACAAAGTAACACTTTATCTAGGATTTATTTATGTAACAAAACATTATATACTCTAATATTTTATATACATCCGTAAAATATATTTAATGAATATCTTGCTGGAGGTAAAAGCACAATGAACCAATAGAGAATTTCTGTGTGCGTCACTCTCTATTTAAAAAATTTGCTTGAACTGTCAGACAGATGATCGGTTTAAAAAGTATTAATAGTAATAAAAATTATACTAAAGCGAAAATAAAAAGGCCCAAAGCCTAAACACTTAAAAAACTTAATAACTGACCCAGTAAGGTACAAACCAAGATATAGAGTATGTCTACTTAAGTTCGTACCATAAGGCAAACTTATTATTAATTTTACGAAAAAATTTAACCATTCAATATTAATTGTTTTCAGTGGTAGGTACATATATGAAATATCTTAAAAATATAAATTTATATTAAGAGGAAAGTACACTTATTTTTGTCAATATTGAAAATTTGTGGAAAAAAGATGTTTAGGATTAGGATTTTTTTCTTCAATAACGAGCATTTTTGAGCTTCTTTTACAAAAGTATTTTATTTCAAATAAGTATCCAGTAATGTGGAAACTTAAATTTTCATTGTTAATTAAAACCTACAATCTTATCTGCTTCCTCACACCTAAAAAAACAAGTATGTAGATATCGAATAAAATGGACCAAGCACAGTGGCCTAAGGAAACTGAAATCCTACTACGCTTTTCTTAGTATAAGTAGGTAATATTAACTTATAGACTATAATACCTTTCAACTAAATAGGATCAACATAAATCTAAAATTTATTTGGTTGGTAAGTTTGAGCATGCTATTTTCATATATTTCTTAAAATTATACACTTCTTTTACATTTAGTACCATTTTTCATGCTAAATAAGTAATCTCGCGATAAAAGTTTAGTTTTCAAGAAATAATTCTATTTAGATTTTTATTTTCAGTTCTCATTTCCTAAAATTTATTTCCTATACATTTTTCCACATTAACCTATTCCAATCAAAAAAAAAATAGTCTTCTACCAAATAGATTTTAATACACCATTAGCACAAAATTACCAATATTTAGTCATTAAAATATTAATAAATTTCAGTATAAACCACATTTTACACTTTTTATTAATGTTTTATGTATATTTACTCAATAAATCAATGTTTTTAAATATACCGCCGATATTGACATTGGGAGTGCGTATGCGCATGCCCTGCCATCCCGCAGACCCTTTCTTCAAATTGTGCCACTTTTCGAAACGGCGATTGATCCTCTATCCTTGTCTATTCTCTTTGCCAATTTCACGTATTCGGCAAAATTTGCTTAATTCATGACATAAGCAGTAAAGTTGCCGATTTGTTGTAATAGGCAAAACTGTGCCTTAGTACGTAAACTCAGCACATTTAACTTTGCCGAATACGTGATGTCACATTGGGGTGGTCATGGTTCGTTCTGGTTAGTAAAATCTTTTAGAAATTTAAAAAGGAAAATATTTAACTAACCATGACTCCCCCTTCCCCAATGCTGTTTTAAATGACCTTCTGTGGTGCTTCCAATCAATCGAATTACCTGTTTTGGTGGTTTTTACTATAGTCTACTAAAAGTTTAGCAAATTTAGGGTTATGTTATGTTATAATGAAATTGTGACAAACTGTAAACATATAACAAGTTTGTATATTTTTTATTTAGTTTTGAAAAATAATTTAATTTTCGTTTATTTCTTATTTTTTATTAAAATTTAAAAAAAATACATATTAAATACCTAAGTTGGTTATAAAATGAATCAACCATTATGCCTATTTCGTGAAATAAGCAATTTTAACTAAAATAATTGCATTGCAATTGAAATCGGCAACTCTGCTGCTTATTTCACGAATTAAGCAAAATTTTGCCGAATACATGAAATCGGCAATTACACAAATTTTGCGTAACACATGCATTTAATTTTACGCGTTTGATTTTGACGCGATGTCGTTCTTCTCGCTCTCGCTTCTCGTCGCTCCACTATATTTTTAGCCTTACACTGCCAAATTTTAACAAAATTGGTTAAGGGATATTTAAGATAATGATAAAAAAATTATTTTTTTAAAAGTTTAACACTTCCTATCTGCCCAGCAATCCATTTTCGGACCAATCAATGTAGGTATGAACATTCTTTTTATATTTTCAATAGTAGCATCTGACCTTTAATTTTTTTAACAACATTTTGTAATACACGGTAAAAGCATAATAACCCAAAAGAATTATTGTTTTGTAGAAATAAAATGTAAAATGTTAAAATAAACGAAAAGTAAAATATGTTTTAAAGCTTTTACGACCGACATAAATAAAAGCAAAATTCTAAAACCTATTTAAAATATATTGTTATTAGTAGTTATAGGGCTTTTTTTAAAAAAAAAACTACGCTTTATAAAACATGCGTAAATTTGCCTATAAATTTAACCTAAATACTAAAATATTGTGAGGTAGACATTTTGAAATATACATAGGGTCATTTTTACGTCACTGGGCAAATGTACCATATGGAACTATCTTCTTGGGACAATGAGACCGGTGGACCATCAAAACTAACTTTGCATTTTTAAAACCCAACTTAACTTATTTGACTAACTAAATTTAGTAAGGGCATTCCCCCCACTAGGGGTAGCCCGTACGGGTAGCCCGATACGGGCTTAACTAAAACTTTAACTTTATACTTGACTTCACTAACTACTTCTTATTCAATCTTTTCTTATTTCTTTTTCTCCTCTTTAAATTAAATTTTCCAGTGTTTGTTTTGCATTTCTACGCGACCCAGTTTGTTTAATGTTTTTATTTTATTATTATAAGAGTAAAATAGAAAATTGTTTAATTTATACTTTTAAAACCTTGACACCTCACGTATATCTTTATTTAGCAAAATTCCCACTGTTAAGTAACCTAATTAAAATGTATACTTATTTTAAAATTCCCAAAAATGTATATTTTTAAAATTCCCAAAATGTATACTTTTTTATACTAGGTGTTTACAATATTATGTGTATAAATTTTAACAAAAACTCGTTTATTGTATCACAAATACAAAAATATTTTATGTATACCGTGTGCCTACGAGATAACTTCCCGGCTGCCGTTTTTTTTTTTTTTTGTCGATACTGACGAAACATGGTACAGTTGTTACAACTGTATTTAAATGCAAAAATGTAAATAGTAAGAATGAGTCTAAAAGTATGACTGAATATGTACATACTGGGTGTTCATTTAACTTTCCACTCAAGTTATCTTCGAAACGAGACAGATTTGAGAAAATCGCCGAAACACGTCAAGATATTTATTGAGGGGGAACGTTTTTACAAAAAATTGGACGACGCCCCTTTAACCCCTTAACCACCAGGGCCACCACCCCCAAAAATCTTAAATAAGAAGGCTGAGTCGAGTGATACATCATTTTAAAGCTCCTGACGAGTACTTTATAACCTAGAATATGAAGTCAATATCTTCACCTATTACAAAATGGCGGTACTTTAAAAATTACCTAAATACCTGATTTGGATGGCCATATTTCCGAAAGTAATAAAGTTAGATGTACCTAATGTGGTGTTTTCTTAAAGCTCTTTTAAAGGTCTTTTTAATGGTGATACTGGTAGTAATATACAGGGTAGAAGAAAAGTACATATTTCTTTATTTAAGAACCCTGTATATTATTTTATCATTAAAAATATCTTTAAGTGAGGCTTTAAGAAAATACCACATTAAGTACATCTAACTTTATTAGTTTCGGAAGTATGACCATCAAATCAGGTATTTAGGTAATTTTAAAGTACCGCCATTTTGTAATAGGTGAAGATATTGACTTCATATTCTAGGGTTATAAAGTACTCGTCAGGAGCTTTAAAATGATGATCTCTCGACCCGCCTTCTTATTTAAGAATTCTGGGGTGGTGGTCCTGAGTGGTTAAGGGGTTAAAGGGGCGCCGTCCAATTTTGTGAAAAACGTTCCCCTCAATAAATATCTTCACGTGTTTCGGCGATTTTCTCAAATCTGTCTCGTTTCGAAGATAACTTGAGTGGAAAGTTTTAAATGAACACCCTGTATAGTATGAAAGAAGTGCGAATAAAGAATAAATGGCGGATTAAAAGCACCAGGTGATTAACTTGGTTTCAGTGCGCTATGCGTAGGTACCTGACAAAATCAAGCACTTTTTTGGGAATTGTTTTTCCTGCGAAAACAATAAATAACACATATTACATTATTCATTAACACAACTTTATCTTCAAGCCTACTTAGGGAAAACCAAATTTGCTTATGGCTTTTGAATGGGCACCCGGGAAACGCTCAAATGCCAAAAATAAATACATTTTCTATTTACCCCTAGAGCAAACATCGGCTTAAGCCACTGGCTGATCTGTTTCTTCTGGCATCCTGCACAAGAAATAAGAAGAAACTATATATGTTATGTAAATTTATATTAATTAATAAAGCAAAAAGTTCATTTGAGTTCAGTTGAGCTGGTAGAGTAGTTAAACTAAACCCAGTCCCAGACACTACAAACTTTACTAAAAGAAGTATTTTTAGTTGCTCCCATAGAAAAATATAAAAACTGCAGAAAGAGCCAGTGGCCTATTTTTTCCCCCAATAATATAGTCCGTGCTGCCCGCCTACAAAGAATACCAATCCATAGAACCCACAAGTGAAGATTTCAGCGTACCCTAAAAATGTTTAGTACCTACCCTGACCAACAGATGGCGAAAGTAGTACGATGTCGCTTTGCTAATACGATTACTATCAGAAATTGATAGCAGTCGCTGACGAGCAGTCGGCCCGATCAGTTAGAGTGAGAATATAGGTACGCAAAATTTAATAAAAATGAAATTCCTGATAAATGGATCAGTATCCATAAGATTATTAAATTTATGACCTCAGAATCAGGATATATCGATGCGTTTTTACAAAACATCGTAAGCGACATTCGCCAATTTTACGGGAAACGTTTTTTTCTTCCCATCGCATTATTTTTAAAGTAAAACCGAGATCTGAATGTTTTTATTTTAGATTTCTTCTTAATTTGAATTACCAAACAAACATATTTAACATTTAATGACAAAATTTTCAGAATCTCCTAAAAAAAAGCCAAAAATTTTTAAATTCTAAACCTAAATAATAGTTAATTTTTACATTTTTTATTTTTATTCAATTTATCTTAACAACGGTGGCAGACTTGCCACCAAAACGTCGATTTTTTAGTTCTCTATTTACTTGCTTAATTTTTTTATTATTTTTGATTTTTGGTATTTTTAATTTATTTTTTGGCGTGTACCCAAATAACTACCATTATTTAAATGAACCGCCGAACCAACATAGAACATATCTTCGTCTGAAATAAAGGCGTGCACTAATGTATGTACAAAAAATGACCAACTTTGTTTTTCAAAATAACTCAATGAAAAAAAACGTTTCCCGTAAAACTGACGAATATCGCTTACGATGTTTTGTCAAAACCCATTGATATATCCTATTCTGAGATCATAAATTTATTAATCTTATGGATACAACCATTTATCAGGGATTTGATTTTTATTAAATTTTGCGTATATCCTCACTCTAACTGATCGGACCGACTGCTCGTTAGCGACTGCTATCAATTTCTGATAATAATCGTATTAGCAAAGCGACATCGTACTACTTTCGCCGTCTGTTGGTCAGGGTAGGTACTAAAATTTTTAGGGTACGCTGAAATCTCACTTGTGGGGTTCTATGGATTGGTATTCTTTGCCACCTAGACGCCACGGGAGCCAATAAAGTCAATCTGGTTAGAGTTTTACAAGCTCTTTATTACATCAAACAAATGTTACGGTATTTAAGATATTTATAAAATCCTATTTTTTTAAACAAAGCATCTCTGGACACATGTTTATGGAAATTATTTAAAATAAAATGACATAAGAAATTACTCTTAAAAGTCTTTTTAAAGCCACCCTGTACATCCAACTTACAAATTTTTTTGTGGAAATGTTTCTTCTTATTAAGCTGGTATTTTCATAAAGTTAATAACTAAAAAGTTGATAAAAACTTCCAAAAGACACGCGTGTGTAATGCAAAAAAAAAACAAAACAAGGAATACTTATTAACACTAGGTTTATTTTTATACTTTACAAAATTTAAAAATAACTTTTGTCATGTTTTGCTATTTATGGTTTTATAAAATTGCCTAGATTATTACTAATCCACTGGGCACATTGATGTACATGAATGTCAGCCTCATTGATTTTTCTATTTCCTAAAATAAAATGACGTAAGGTTATAGAGCATATTTAAACATCAACATTAATACAAAATACCCAAAACTAATTTTTAAAAAACGTAGATAATTTTAATAGTATATACAGGGTGGAAATTTTTTACGGTTAGTACAGAGTATCTCAAAAATCGCTGCAGCTACAAATAATTAGTTTTATTTGTTTATGTACAGTGTGGATCCTTAATTTTCTTCATAAAATTTGGGTATGATTAATGGGAGGATATAAACTACTTTTTGACCTAATGGTAGTTGCAACAATCAAGATGCCGGATGGGCGCCAACTTGGGAAAAAAAAATAAATGCAAAGGGGGTCTTGTTGCACATCATTTAAAAGCTCTGACAAGTACTTCATAACCTAGAATATAAAGTCAATATCCTAACCTATTACAAAATGGCGGTACTTTTAAAATTACCTAAATTTCTGATTAGGATGGCCATATTTGCGAAACTAATAAATTTAGATGTACTTAGTATGATATTTTCTTGAAGTTCTTTTAAAGATCTTTTTAATGTTAAATAAATATACAGGGTGCTTCATAAACTACTTTTTGCCTACCCCGTATATTATTATCAGTATCATCACTAAAATTAATTAAGTACATATAACTTCTTTTTTTATCTTTGGACAATCCACGAAGGCTAAAAGCCTAAATAATAACTGTACCGTGGGTGTCTTAAGCAGGAGTAAGAGGAAGTTTGTTAACACGGGACTTAAAAACTTGAAGATTTGGGGGAAAGGAAAGACCTCCGCTGGCAGTAGGTTCCACAGTCTAGAAACTTTAGGGATGGGATAAAAGAGCGAACGAAATGGGAAGTTCGTGGCCTGTCCAATTGGACCGTATAGGGATGCAATATGTGCGGCACCACGAGAGTTTCTCTGTTGGGAGCTGCAAGAAGAGGGACTATACTGGATAATTCGTCGGAGCAGAAGCCGTAAAACTATCTATAGAAGAGCGATAGATCTTCCACAGCTCGACCATGGACAAGAGAAGGAAGTCTTTGAGTAAATAAAAAATAATTAATAAGACAAACAGCTCTTCTTTGAATGGCATCAAGAATGTTGAAGGTTGTAGGGGATGCCATTCCCCAGACATGAGAACAGTATTCCAGAGAGGGTCGAATTTGGGACACATACAAAGTATATAAATTGGAAGGAGAAAAATACTTTTTGGCTCGGAAAATAAATCCAAGCTTTTTGAAGCCGCGGTGGCTATAGATACAATGTGTTTATGCCAGTTAAGGTTATTCTTAAATGTAACGCCCACAAGGTTAAATGTGTCCCCGCTTTGCAAAACCTGACCACTCATAAGCAAAGGATGAGTGTTTGATGATTTTTTTTTGCGACAAGGAACATGATTGTGTATTAGATGCATTAAATTGAACGAGATTTTGGCGCCCCAATCCAATATCAAATTGAGATCATGTGAAAGAGATATCTGCATCGTTCTGCGTTTGCTTTCCAAGTCGGGTTGAGAGATTGCTTTGAGAACCTAAGAAGTGGAGTGAAGGGTACTATCGTCAGCATAACTATAAATGGGATTGGTTGTGGAAGAAAGAAGGTCGTTGATGTGAAGAAGAAACAAAGTTGGTGCTAGTACTGAACCCTGAGGCACTCCAGCATTAATTGCGTGAAAGCTTGAAGCGTGGCCCTCAGCAATGACTGATATACCTCGATTAGAAAGATAACTGGAGACCAAGAGCAGAGTTTAGTTGGAAGACCGTAGGAGGGAAGTTTGTTAAGAAGTGCGTCATGCCAGACTTGGTCGAAAGCTTTAGATATATCAAGAGCAACGATCTGTGACTCACCTAGAAACTTTATTAGTTTCGGAAATATAGCCGCCCAATTCAGAAATTTAGGTAATTTTTAAAGTTTGGCCATTTTGTAACAGGTAATGATATTGACTTTATATTCTGGGGTTATAAAGTACTCGTTAGAAGCTTTGAAATGATATGCCACAAGACCCCTCTTTCCAAATTTCTTAACGAAAAAATTAAGGGTGTAAAAGTTAGCAGGGGGCGAGACTATTTACGTCCACACTGTATACCGTGACTATTTACGTCCACACTGTATACCGTTTTGTGTCAACGTAAGAATTGGCGAAATTAAAATATAAATAATAAGAATATAAAAGACAATAATAACAAAAAATTAAATTAAAATTATTAATTAAAATTTTTAAAAGAGACTCCTAAATTATGTACCAGTATCCTAAAACATTGTTGTTTAAAATAATTTACTCATATTTTTCTCGATGACAAACAAAGCATTTTTTTAGAGTTATTTCTACTAGGCACTACCATATTTTAAAAAACTTAATAGAAATTTACTGCCTGCCAAAATTTAAATTTTTGTATCCAACTATAGACCTATTTCACTCCTCTCAATGCTTTGTAAAGTAATGGAGAAATCCATTAACTCGCAAATTCTTAGGTATTTAAAAAACATAAAATTTTACATGACAGGCAATACGGATTTCGTCACAAGAGATCTACAGCAGATCTTCTTTTCTTCGTTTCACACAACTGGAACAAGTCTCTTGAGTTTCTATAGGTGAGTCCCAGATCGTTGTTCTTGATATATCTAAAGCTTTCGACCAAATCTGGCATGACGCACTTCTTAATAAACTTCCCTCCTACGGTCTTCCAACTAAACTCTGCTCTTGGCTCTCCAGTTATCTTTCTAATCGACGTATATCAGTCATTGTTGATGGCCATTCTTTAAGCTTTCACGATATTAATGCTGGAGTGCCTCAGGGTTCAGTACTAGCACCAACTTTGTTTCTTCTTCACATCAACGACCTTCTTTCTTCCACAACCAATCCCATTCATAGTTATGCTGACGATAGTACCCTTCACTCCACTTTTCAGGTTCCCAAACCAATCTCTCAACCCGACTTGGAAAGCAAACGCAGAGCGATGCAGATATCTCTTTCACAGGATCTCAATTTGATATTGGATTGGGGCGCCAAAAATCTCGTCCATTTTAAGGCATCCAAAACACAATCATGTTCCTTGTCGCGAAAAAATCATCAAACACTCATTCTTTGCTTATGAGTGGCCAGGTTTTGCACAGCGGGGACAAATTTAACCTTGTGGGCGTCACATTTAAGAATAACCTTAACTGGCATAAACACATTGTATCTATAGCCACCGCGGCTTCAAAAAAGCTTGGATTTCTTTTCCGAGCCAAAAAGTATTTGTCTCCTTCCAATTTATACACTTTGTATGTGTTCCAAATTCGACCCTCTCTGAAATATTGTTCTCATGTCTGGGGAATGGCATCCCCTACAACCCTCAGCATTCTTGATGCCATTCAAAGAAGGGCTGTTCGTCTTATTAATAATCGTTTACTAACTCAAAGACTTCCTTCTCTTGCCCATCGTCGAGCTGTGGGAGATCTATTGCTCTTCTATAGATACTTTTACGGTTTCTGCTCGGACGAATTATCCAGTATAGTCCCTCCTATTGCAGCTCCCAACAGAGAAACTCGTGGTGCCGCGCGTATGCATCCCTATACGGTTCAATTGGACAGGCCCCGAACTTCCCATTTCGTTCGTTCTTTTATCCCTAGAGTTTCTAGACTGTGGAACCTATTGCCAGCGGAGGTCTTTTCTTCCCCCAAATCTTCAAGTTTTTAAGTCCCGTGTTAACAAACTTCCTCTTACCCTGACCTTAAGACACCCACGGTACGTTAGTATTTAGGCTTTCAGCCTTCGTGGATTGTCCAAAGATTAAAAAAAAATGTAACAGTATCCTAAAACATTTTTGTTTAAAATAATTTACTCATATTTTTCTCGATGACAAACAAAGCATTTTTTAGAGTTATTTCTTAGGCACTACCATATTTTAAAAACTTAATAGAAGTTTACTGCCTGCCAATGTTTAAATTTTCGTAGAACAAAATAACAAAATAAAAATATATATTTTTAAGGAACAGCAAATTGGCTGCCACAAAATGCAATTTATTTTAAAATGCATTTTAAAAATAGCACAAGAAAACCTAGACCAAATTATCAGTTCATTTAGCTAATTTATTTTTTAATTTTATTTATTTTGCGTTGAAGAGCACTCTAAAACGGCGTCAAGCTTTTATCTTGTCTTTGCAGCACATAATTAAATTTATGTTATTAGAAATTGCTTCAATTTTATAAGACTCTTAAAACGACACAACACTAAATAAGATCCAAACATTATTTAGGGTAAAAGGACTCTAACACTAAATTAAAAAATATGTTAGCTACATGGGTATACGAGGTGTTTCAAAACAAATCCAAAAAAATCCCTTGTTTAAAAAAATTTACGTTATAAAAATAAACAATGTGCTATACAACAATAAATAAAAAAAATAGGTTTAAATATATGTATATCTAGAGCTATTTTTAAAATAAAATAAAACATTTATTTAATTAAACGTGATTTTTTGTTTAGTTTGGTACCTACCTCTTTATTTTTATTAAATTGGATTTAAAAAAACGTTACCAACAGATACGATATTAAATATTTATTTTAAAACTTACCATTTTCGCTACAAGTTGTGTTAAAATGCTGCAGTAATCCATCTATCATTTGAAACTTTTGATTTAGGTATTCCTAAAAATTATAAAAAAAAACAAATAGTAAACACAAAATACAGGGTTATTAGAAAAAAACGGAACGGTGAATTATCTCGGAAACCGTCAAATATAAATGAATTCCATTTAAAAATTTTAAATTCCCCAACCTAGAGAAAAAGATATAAATTTGGTTACCTTGAAAATATAATTTTTAAATTTTTCAAGTTCAGGCAGCAGGTTGCGGCAACACCGATCTTATCCAATTTTGGTATACGGAGCTTATCTGATGATGAGCGCTAATTAAGACCTCTAATAACAAATAGTCAAAATTTTGTCTTCAAAATACAAATCATTAAACTTAAAAATCAAACGAACCCTATTTGTACGGCAATCGTGTCGGCATTGGTACGATCACCTGAAAAGCGATCACCGAAGTCAAACAACGTGAAGGGCAGTTATAAGTTACTCTTGTTAAGCAAATAGGTATTGGGATATCGGCCAGTAAAGCAAGAAAAAAAGGTGTATGTGACTTATCCAATCAGAAATGTTTATATGTGGGTATTCACTTTAGACTGTTTCTTTTCCTCACATTGCCTATGTGTTAAGTCATTTAGCTAAACCGGTATAGGTGACCGGCTCGGAGGTCATACTCCGGGAGCGAGCGACAATCACCTGAGTTATAGAATGTATGGCGTGTAAATGAGAAGAAAGTAGGTGTCAGGTAGAGCTGCAGGGCACCACCTAGGAAAGCAGTATTTAGACCTGGGTAAAAGACCTGAAAAGGGCGACCAAAACAAATATTTTTACTTATTAATACTAAATAGAAAAAATTGCTTTTTAATGTTTCAATAATTATTAGAGCATTACTCTACAATTGTTTCGCCTTTCTAGGGCTTCATCAAGAGTACTTCGTATACTAAATTTAAAAAAGAGAAATATTTACAAACAGAACCATTTAACACGTTTCACACGGGGTCTATAAAATATTATTAGGGGTTTTATTATGCCGCTCAGATGTGGTAATAAATTTATTTATAATTGGCATATCTGCGAAATTTATTTGATCATTGGTAGAAAGAGTTGTATTGTCTATAAGTGATTTTTTAATTTCTAGTTGTTCATATAAATTTAATTTTTTACCATTGTTTTCTCTATGGAGTAGTTTAACATTATTAAGATCTATAAAGTGGTTTTGTTCTATACAATGTGTTGAAATGCCTGTGTTTTTTAAACCATTTAAAATTGATGTTTTGTGTTCTTTTATTCTGTTTTTATGCTCCTTCCACTTTGACCAATATATTCCGCATTACAATCTGCGCAATTAACTTTATAAACCCCTGACATATCTAATTTTTCTGTTTTGTCTTTGTTGTTAACTAATAATCTACCTAGGTTACTTTTATTTACAGACACAGTTTTACAGCCTAACTTATCTAGCCTATTTGATACATTATTGCTGATGTTTGATATATAATTGATAAACTTAAAATTATTGTTTTTAGGTTCTGTAATACTATAAAACTCTTTAGCAATTAACTTTTGTTTTTTCTTTGTTAACAATTTATTAATAAGTGATTCTTTATATCCGTTGTTTCTTGCTATTTGTTTAATAATGCAGAGTTCTCTGTTA
Source organism: Listronotus bonariensis (assembly GCA_014170235.1). Lineage (NCBI taxonomy): Eukaryota > Metazoa > Arthropoda > Insecta > Coleoptera > Curculionidae > Listronotus > Listronotus bonariensis. The sequence continues at coordinate 11,303 of JACEGR010006896.1, read as the reverse complement.
AAATTTGATTGACTTAATGGGAAAGTGACAAGACTGTGAATTAAACTATGAAAAGAAGATAATTTTATTTTCCATGATTGGTTCGATGTGTAATTTATTACCGTGTCTGTAGTAGTTGGTTTTCTGTAAATATCGAATTCAATGTGGTTGTCAATATTTTTAATGTTTATATCCAAAAAATTTATCTCATTTTCATTTCCTTTTTCCATAGTGAACTGAATGTTGCTATTTATTGAGTTTAGAAAATTTAAAAACTTATCTAAATTTCTCTCTGTACTATTCCAAATGCAAAAACATCGTCTACATATCTTTTCCAATAAAAAATGTGTTTAATTAGTTGATTATTAGAGTTAAATAATTTTTTTAAAATGAGCCATAAAAATTTCCGACAATAAAGGAGAAATTGGAGAGCCCATAGGCAGGCCATCATTTTGTTTATAAAATTCACCATTAAATTTAAAAGAATTTTGATTTAGGCATGTCCGAACTGCATTTTTAATTCTGTTTTTGTGTTAATATCTAAGTTAGAAGCAACGATTAAGTTATTTAAAATTTCTATAACTTCTTTTATTGGAATTAAGGTAAAAGACTTTTACATCAAAAGAAAATATTTTTACTATATTCCCTCTTATTTTTGCAAACAATTCCTGATTTAAAGCTTAATTACACACGATATTTGATTGTCACTTATTTAAAACCTTTTTAATTTATTTATTTTACACGTTTTTTCCAATAAATTTACCTATAATCATTTTTTTGGCGGTTCTATGTGAATATGTTACAGGCAATTTGATAAGTCCGGGCACTATTAATAATCGCCGCTCTGTATTACTTAAAAAATATTTTTATTTTAAAAAATGCAGTGGCGTACCATTTTTTTATTAAAAATATTAACCCTTAACCCCTCATGGACGACACTTGTAATAATTATTTTTTTTGCATGAAAAAAAAAAATGTGTTTTGATGCATAGAAGACGTCCCCAAATTTTTTAAAAATATCTCAGTTGGTATTAAAGTTAACATAAAAACACAATAATTTTTTTTGAATTTTTAACACCCTGTAGTTTAAGAACTAAGACGTTTAGATCAAATTTTAATATAAAGTTTTTCCATATTTTTTATTGTAGAATAAGCCCTTAAAGTTTGGACGTCCCTGTTTGACCCACCCTGTATACTTAATGTGACGTTTTGTATATTTATTATTTAAAAATTATAGACTGTCCACGGATGGGGTTAACAAGAGTACAAATGGACCAAAAATTTCATTTTTCGAAAAAAAGTAATTCCTCATAAAATTTTTTGCTTTTAAGGAAAAAAGAAAATGTTGATTTTTATACAGGGTTCGCGAAAACCTAAAAAACATGTTTTTTCTACAAGAGTAAACTACCTTTATTTTTTATTTTTAAGCAAAATATCCTTACAGGTGTATCAATAGGATTTAAAAAACTGATTTTAAACTTATCAAAAATATTTATTTAAATTTTTATAATAAAATAACTTTTAAATTTGCTTTTAAACACTTGCTTTCTCCAAATTCCTACAAAACACACTAACGTTACTGTTAACGCCAGTTCTCGTCAAATTATGGATTTTATTAAAATTTTGTATTATTGTTTTTATTGATTACAAACATGATTCTAAATATTTTTTCTAATGACATTTGGCTAAAATATGAAAAATACAGGTAGTTTACTCTTGGAGAAAAATCATGTTTTTAAGTTTTTGCAAACCCTGTATACAAAATAAAAATTTTTCTTCTTAAATCCTATTTTTTTTACAAGCAAAAATGTTATGAAGAGTTACTTTTTTCGAAAAACTAAATTTTTGGTCCATTTCTTCTCTTGTTAACTCCATACGTGGACAGTCTGTATATGTATATTTTTACGTAATGCAATAAAAACTTAGTTAAATGTCTTACATTTTTTGTTTTCAATAAAAAAATTTAAAAATCATAGCACAATTATTTAATTTTTTAGCCAAACAGAACAACAGTAAAAAAAAATACTAGATTATATCGGCATTATAAATTGCAAATTTTAAAAGAAATATAATAAAACTGCAGCGAAAAATCCTACATCAACAGGAAATATTAAGAAAAGCGATATGCACAGACTGTTCTATTTTTTTAACAAAAAATATTCCAATGGAGAAGTAGCCTAGAAAATAATGTATTAGTTGTCTCTTTCTTTATTTGTATCTATAAAACGGAGTTTCATTTATAATAACAAAATATATATTATTAGATAATACCACAGTTAAGAAATAAATAAAAAAGGATAATATTAATTAGTTGTTATGCTTATTGCTAAACGTTAATTACCTAAAGCGTGAAAATGCTAATTAATATAAATGCCAAAATATTATTTTGTCCAACAATATATTCTCTATGGCAGAACCAATGTTCTACTTTAAAATTTCAGTGCCCATTTCACTCTAGCGATTCCAAATAAAGTCCAAAGTTGAGGACAGGCCCAGAATTATATTCTTTACCTGTTTCCCGAGCCCTACTGTGTTATTTCGTCATGCCAAGTAAGGTCATCTACTAGATCATGGATCATGAGGGAAATTCCTATTTTCGCTTGACACTGGCCTGGTATTCCTATCCACCAGTCTTAGGATTCCCTCAGGGAATCCTAAAACTGGTGAATAGGAACACCAGGACAGTGTCAAGCGAAAATATTCATTAAGGCATATTCGCCAGAATTTACAAAAGACCTTCTAAACTACAACTGGAAGGCGGTAAGAATAATAGAGCGTCAACTAACAGGTCATTGCTGACTAAATGAACACTCGGAAACTGTGGGCCTGGCAGCAAAAGAAAACCTCTGCAGGTTCTGCCAGGAGAAAGAAGAAACTGCAGAACATGTATGGTGCTACTGTGAAGCCCTTGGTCGTCTACGGTTTGCAAGGCTGGGTGAGGAAAAACCTAAAGCGGCAAGATTTACCAAGGAGCCAGTTTCAAACGTGTGGAGTCTGATTTAAAAGATCGGCTTGAACAGCGTGCTCTAACAAATGGACGGAAGACACACAATAAACCTGAGCAGACTGCAGTCATAAAAGATAAATAATTCACCTCCAGGCTAATCCAATTTAATTTCTAAGTATTTCTTTAATTTCTAAGGATATCCAATTTTGGCACTTGGATCAATTAGCATTTTCTACAATTATAGATTAATACTATTAATTACGTATGTAAAATTTTAACAAATTGCCTTTTATTTAATTTTTTTTGTATTATCAATACCACCAAATAATAGAAAACAAGAAAAATGATCATTCTGTCTTATTTTATGGACTCAAAAAGAAAAACGTGTCTGTCTTGTCAGGAGTTCACTAGCGTACCGAGGAGGGCGAGGAAGGTGAACTGCCCCTGGATCCGTGTAAGAAGAGACCCGCCCAAAAGCCCAGCAGGTGTTTGAAAAAAAAACGTACCGTCCGAAAAACTACATGGTATTACATTTTTAAGGTGGGGGCCCAACTTACACTTTCGTCCCGGCCTCTCCTTTCTCTCTTACCTAATGATCTTTGTTATAAACATGTAAATTTTTTACAAAAAAAAACAATTTATTGTATTTGTTTAAACAATTCTGGTTTAAACAAATTCTGACCAAGATACAAGCTGATATTGTGTATCGTTGTAATCAGCATTTTATTCTGAACATGATTCTGCAAAAAAATCCATGTCAATAATTTTTGATACATTGGCGCCAATACTACCTAGTCTAGCTGAAACTTTAAGTATCTGGTAAGTTATAATTTTATTTTTGATTATCGCAAATGAACTTCCTTAAAGGAATATGTGCGTTTAGTCAAGTAAAATCAACATTTTTTATCAAATTTGATTTTATAATTAAGATCTCGTAAGCAATGGCATAAAATACCATTTCTTATTAATGCTATTAAATCATATTTTGCTTTGAATTAAAAACATGCACTTAATAAATTAAAGCACACATTGAGACACAAATAGTAAATAAAATGATGGTAAAATTAGCTACGTTAATTTCGACCGAAGGTGACCGCTTTGTGCATTTGTTTTCTACGTGGTTTTCTAGCTTTTTAGTTTCTTTATTAAAGAAAAGAGTTTTTTATTAGACATAATTAAATGTATTCATTACCTAATAAGTGTGTGTTGTGTGATTAATTGGTGATGGCTAGACGAGAAGGCAAGATATTCAAGTAGACTGTTAGGAGCTGTAAACATTTTGTTTAAAACTTTATTAAAAATTTTAAAGACGTGTTAATAAAAAATATTATATATATTTAATAGTTTTTTGACATACCGATAGATGGCGTAATGGACAATAAACTTCTACGTTTCTGCAATATATTCGCTTTTTATCGTCTAAACCGTACCCATTAGACAAAAATAATTCGAGAGCGGTCTGAGGTAGGTGATCTCACTTAGCTTTGAAAGAAATATCTTCGGCTAGTGTAAAAATCTGCATCTCCAAGTTGGACAGTGTTCCGAGAGATGGTACTTTGCATTGCAAGGAAATTGCATGCAGTAAGGAGTTTTTTCCTATTTTAATTTTTTAAATAAAATATCGCTTTTAAAACAAAGTATATGCGACAATTTTCGTCAATAAGACGTCAGCTTGCTGCTTGGGAGTATCTGATGTTTCAAAAGTAAAAAAGTGTTTTATTTTAGAAAAAAGGCATATTTGAGGTCAAATAACCTAGGGATTTGCTTTTCTATTTTGAAATATTCACCCATTAAAAAAAAATCAGACGTGCAAAAAGTCCCAAAAAAAAATTAAAAACTTTCTTTAGTTTTTATTGGATTACAAAGCTTTTAAAGAAGCCATTGACAAACAGTATTAGTAAGTGCTATTATTTGGACATTCAAAACCTATTAAAATAAAGTTAGAATTAGTCAAACGAAGCGAGTCGCATTTCCAGATTAACTTAATAGTCCTTAGGGCGCCAAGTATCTGGCATTGATTAAAGCGGCGATATTAATAAAAAAAAGGTTTATTTTAAAACACTGCATTTGGTATACAGGGTGATCAAACTTAAATAGGCACTATAACTAACTTTTTATTATTGGAGATACGAAGTCAGGTTGGATTACTAAAGGTATAGTATTTTTCTGCTGATTACTGTGCTGCCATTAGAAAAACAATTAAACATCGGCTTTCCGATTAATTGCAAAAAATGTACTACTGTAACACGGTGCTTATTATATCACCATTTAAAGGAACTATAAAGGAGCTTTAAAAAAATTCTACATGTGATAATTTCAATTTTTAATGGTTTTAAAAATACAGTCACTCTCAGGTATTTAATAGTAAACTAATTTTTTAAATTAAAATACCCTGTATTTTGTTTAACTATTAAATATACAGGGTGTTTGGAAAATGCGTTAGGAAATTTTTTCTGCGATGAAAAATAATGTTAGTAAGTCCTTTGACAAAATGTCGAAATCTCCTTGGTTACCAAGTTACAGGGGTTAAAAGTAAAATTTTATTTTTATTTTTTCGCCATATTGAATTTAATTTTCAACCAATCTAGTTGACATTTGGCACACAAATCAAACTTTGCAGATTCTAAAATTTGAAGATAAAAGTACTTTTTTTTTAATACCGCCAGAGGGCACTTTACCTGAAACTTAAAATTTATTTACATCATAACTTTTTATTTTGACAGCAATCGCATTTTATAGATAATCAAGAACTTAAAAAATAAGGTACTGTAAAAAAACTTTCTTTTTAATTTTTAACAACCCATAGTTTAAAAACTAAGACGTTTAGGACATATTTTAATATGAAGATTTTTTCTTATTTCCCATTGTAGAATCGTCCCGTAAAGTTTGTCGGTTAAGTTACTGGACATCCTGTATGTATGTAGGTAATTTAATTGAAATTCATGAAAACTTTGATGTCGATTGGTGCCTAAACGGTTGGGTTTATCGACTTTAATAAAAAATACCTTATTTTTAAGTTTTTGATTGTCTATAAAAAAGCGCCCCCAGCTTTGCAATATCTGTCAAATAAAAAAGTTATGATGTAAATAAATTTTAAGTTTTAGGTAAAGTGCCCTGTGGCAGTATTAAAAAAAAAGTACTTTTCTCTTCAAATTTTAGAATCGGCAAAGCGTGATTTGTGTGCCAAATGTCAACTAGATTGGGTAAAAAATAAATGCAATAAGGCGAAAAAACAAAAATATAAATTGAACTTTCAACCCCTGTAACTTGGTAACCAAGGAGATTTCGACATTTTGTCAAAGGACTTACTAACATTATTTTCATTGCAGAATGACCTGCCAGATATTGCGCTTATAAGAATAAGGATTTATATGATATGCGCACATTGCACACATTTCCACACATTACTCGGCGCGATGTTTTTTTTTAACGTAGTTTTTCCCGTAGGCCTAATCGATGGACCTTTTTAGAAACAATACCTATTTAATAGTATGAAAATTATTAATAATAGTCCCAGAGCTAGTGAACCCTTCTAGTAAAGTTTTGGCTGTAAGGCTAGAAATTTGTATAGTGATGAGTCATAGCATGTTGAGTACGACAATCATCACCTGGCAAGGATTAGCCCTGCACATCATCACCCTGTATATTTATAAAAATTAAAAAAAAATTGGCGTTGTAACCTTCAAAGTTTTTCTAGGATTTTGTTGGTAAGTCTCAGGGAAAAAGTTATTAAGATTATTTTAATAGAGAATTTTAAGATCTACAACTTTGATCCAGAGTACTTTTTCGATAAAATGTAGCATTTTTAAGAAAAACCAAAAAAAACTAAAACTTTGACATTTGACCCCGTTTCTTTAGCTTTTGCGTTTATTTTTTTGCCGGACAAGTGTACCATGGTGTTTTACATGTAATTTTTAAACGTTATGTCAAAAATGGTAATTGCTATAGTCACGAAACTATAAGCCTTAAAATTGGCATGTTTGGGATGTCGGTCTGGGCGGACGCGTCACTTTTTTCTCGGACAAGTTTACCACAATGTTTTAGCATGCGATGTTTAAACATTGTACCAAAAATGGTAAGTGTTACTGTCACGAAACCATAAGGCTTAAAACTGACATGTTTCAGGTGTCGGACTGAACGAACGCGTCGGACGATAGCGTCTGGATTGGTTATAATACACAATCTTTTCGCTGAAATCAAAAATAAAAGTGTTTTTATTACAAACCCTAAAGGCTTAGAAATTACATTTTTGAGGGGGCGAAAGGATTAAAGCGCCGGTTCCATATATGGGGATATGGGTATTCGTGGTAGACTTGTCAATAGGAATTCGCCTAAATAGGTTTTAAAAGTGTTGTTATCGTGAAGTTCACTTTATTGATGACCCAGGTAACTAGCCAGACCTAATCAAATTAATATACATATGATTTTGTGAAGAGGTTAGGTAGATATTATAAAATTACTTTTTTGTTACAAAATTTTGTTGATCAGTGTTATGTTTATAGTTTATACCACTTACAAGTCGCTGTTTACTAATATTTAAAAATCGCTGCACAAAAATTAGTTAGGTTTAAAATAGTAAATTATTTTATTTAATAAACTTACCACAAGAATTTTATATTCTGACTCAAAACATGCAATATCTTTAGCGACGTTCATAACGACTTTAAAAATGGTGTCCAGAGAATTGTTTTTCATTTTGTCCATCAGCTGTAAAATCCTATCGCAGTTTATATACCGTAGTAAATAAAGGACTCCCGTATTTTCCGCTAAATTTCCCATTTCTGCCTTAGGTAATTCCTGAAAATTAAAAGAAAAACAATCAAAAGCAAACTGGAGTTAATAATTTGAAGTAATAAACTTTCAAGGAAGACCGGCGACATTTCTAATAAAATTAAATTAACCTTAAATATTAGGAACGATATAAACATTTTTTACATTTTCTTAATTTTTATAGTTGTTAGGGTAAAAAATTGTTAAGTTTTTTTAAAAGATAATCTACTGCACAAATTACTCTTAGGCCCAGTTGAACAAAGCAGGATTAAACTCAGTTTTACTGAACTAAGGTCAGGCCTTTGAACTTTCCGTAAAATCTTTTTTTTTTCAATTTCTTTACACTGACAGCAATATTAACCTTCGTCGTACGGTGCTTAAAAAATTACACAGAATACGTTGCGGGGTACATTTGTATCCCAAGTATAAAAACATTTCTCTGCTTTCCTAATTTAACTTTTTTTCTTAATTTAAAAAAATTCATATTAAACATCAAATATTTAACAAAAAAACTTAAAAAATATTGGTTACAATAAAAAAAAACAAGCTTGAAAATATAAGAAAAAGAACAAGTCTATTTTTTTTATATATTTTGACATTCCACGCACATAATTTGTTTTTTAGAGTGTAACACACACAAAACGATTGCACTGACAGAACATTTGTCTGAATTTCTTATCTTTTTTCATTCGCATAAATAACAGCGCCTGGGAGTAGACTGTTCTACTTCTTGTTGTTCTTCTACATCTGTATTGTCTAACTCAGGAAAAATATCAATAATGTAATTTCTAAGACTTTTATGCATATTTTTGTTGGTTTTAAATCTCCTCAACGCATTAACTTTTATTAGCGATTCTCCGAGCGCCAGCAGAAATTTTCTACGGCTATCTTTACTAACTAGTTTATCTGAAAATTTTAAACTCCATAAAACAAATGCATTTATTTCGGAAACATCTAATAGTTGTCCAAACATTGTCATCGACCAGAGTACTAACAAGCACAAACGTAAAAGCGACACGAATTAGACGAAAACGCCAACCACACGTGAGTCGCGCATGCAAAACATGTGTCTAAAAAGAGCACCTGGAAATACGGTGCGGGGTACAAACGTACCCCACGTCGCCTTTAATTTTTTAATATAAAAAGTGTAAGGTAAATACTAGTAAATTACCAAAAAATATATATAGAAGTTACCAATTGACAATAAATTAAATCGGCAAAGCAAACATTTTAAAATTTACGAAAATATCCTGAAATCTGTGACTCTGGGGTACGTTTGTACCCCGCACCGTACGACGAAGGTTAAGATTTTACGTAAAGTTCAAAGGCCTGACCTCAGGTCAGTAGAACTAAGTTAAACTTGCTTTGTACAGGGTATTCCATTTAAGAGGAAAAATGGCTTATTTTTGACTTTCCCCATATTTTTTTAATAACTTCAAGATGACCAATCAATATATTTTGGCTCGGGAAATTTAAATATTGTATTTAAAAAACAATTGCATAAAAAACAAAAGAATTGTGTCATTAATGTTGCATTTTTTAATAGAACACTTTTTTATAATTTTAAACATGAATGATTTGCTTAATTAAATGGTTATGTTTGTAAATATTTCTCTTTTTAACTTTAGTATACGAAGTACTCTTGATGAAGCCCTAGAAAGGCGAAACAATTGTAGAGTAATGCTCTAATAATTTTTGAAACATTAAAAAGCAATTTTTTCTATTTAGTATTAATATCTTAAGTATTTGTTATTAAGGGTACTATATGTGTGTCTTCAACTGTTTTTCGGTTATCGACGCTTAAAAAGTCATATTTTTGGCTAATATTATTTAATTAAATAAATATATTAATACAAAATACACAAGATAATACAGATTTTTACTAATCCTTGAAAGTCATTAAAATTTTTACCTATTGGTGAATTTTAATACTAGTTTTTTAAAACGAATTATTTGTTTAATGAAAAACTACAGATAGTAATGCTATATTATAAGTGTAGAGAGCAAAAAGAAGATACATTGACATTGACAAATGACTTTGAAGTATCAGATAATCACCTGCATTACCTGTATTTCATAATAAGATATTTAATTAAATAAGCCAAAAATGTTACCCATCGCCTTCTAGATGTTAGAATTGTACTAACGGCTCATTCAGTACAATTATTCAAAACATCTAGAAGGTAATGACACAAATTATCAGAATACCCAGATGCGTGTTCGTTGAAATCTCTCACCACTATGATCCTCGCACTGCGTGGTGGATATACACCCCACGATTTAGTACGTGACCTAATGCTCATCTAGGTGTCAGTTAATCCCATACTTTTGTTGGTATAGAACATGAGCATAAGTTAGTTAATTGTGTTAAGTTCTTTGTGAACATTTATGTTTTTTATTATTAAAGTGTTAGTATAGTGTCTTGTTAAATTTTTTTACCGTTTAATATGGGATATAAATGGGTATATTTATTCTGTTCCTCCATCACCGGGAGCGGATCACTTTTTAGATTCCCAAAGGACCACTATTATTTTAAGACTATTTAACATGAATACAAAGCTTTTACAAATTACTTAGATATGTTACTAAAGTTATTAATATTAATCAGTATGTGCCTAAACAGAGGACAATATTTTTTATTTATAGCCGCACTGCCATTTAAAAGGCTAAATTTCAAATTTAAAAAATGAGGTGTTTTTAATATTTAAAAAATTACATACTTCCAAATAAAAAAAAACAAATCAATTCGGTTTGGGTATTACTAAGGCAACATCTGCATTGCTTTAAAAGATTACGTCGGGGTTTCTTTAGAAACTTGTGTTACTCGGCTTTCAATTGTTCTGTTTCAATCCTCAGTTACACAAAACTTTTTATTACACAACTAAGCTAAAAAAACGGAATACCATTAATTAATTTAATAAGCTGTTTTTAGGCAAGGTTTTTTTTTAATGGCTTTTTGTTAAACATTCTAAACCCCCATTAGTTTAATCGTTTTTAAAAATGTTTTGTGCTACTATCTACTAACAATATTTTATCGTTCAAAGAATGGGTAAAATTTTTTGTTTGTAAATTCCCAATTAGTGTATTATTCCTTTATTCCGTTTTCCACACATAAAAAAGCTGCATAATTAGTTACTATAAAAGTCTATCTCTCCTTAGCGCCTTGGTGCGGTTTAAGCTTTTACAAATTTAAAATATTACAATCCATACATTGGTGCAGATGTTCCATTTATTCGTTCTCAAGGTCATAGAAACAAGTAAGCGTAATTTGCCGCACTTTCGCATCTGTATATTCTGATAATTTGTGGTAGTGATGTGACCTTTTAGGCGTCAATAGGTCAAAACAGTAAAATATAAACATGTAGTACCCTTAATAAAAAACACTTAGAATTGACCATAGAATTCAAAAATATAATAATAAATATGGTGTTCCATCAAATACAATTATGTTCCATTTAAAAAATATAACATTTATGGCGTAAGTCTTTTGTTATTCATGCAATTGTTTTTTAAATACGATTTTTATATTCTCCGAGCTAAAATACATCGATTGGCTATCTTTAATTTCTTTAAAAATATGGGAAAAGTAAAAAAATATGCAATTTTT
>JACEGR010006895.1:0-55423 GCA_014170235.1 Listronotus bonariensis | reverse complement strand
TCTAAATTAAAGCAGAGGTACCTTCAAATATTATTATTAAGGGCTCATGTCGTCACGATATTTTCTTTTTGTCACCCTAAACAATATTTTCGATATACACACACCTTTAAAATTCTTGGCCTCCCTGGTATATTCTTAACAGCGTAACTATAGAACGACAAAAATTTTTACATAAATTGTCAATTAAATGTCAAATATTCTTATTGAGAAATAAATAAAAATTGATAAAAAAAGTCCGAAAATAAAGGGACATCTTTAAAAGATAGCAGTTTTAAATTTTAATCGAAAGAATACACACAAACAATTTTTGTACAGAATGCCGGAAAATCCGATTTTTCGTTTAACAGAGGAAGAATAGTGGCTTTACACCAAGAAGGTGTGTCAAAGCACCAAATTTCGGACCGTCTTACCATCCCCAGGACCTCAGTCAGACGCATAATAACTTTGTTTGAAGAAACTGGTAGCGTTGACCGAAGGCAAGGAGCGGTGGTCGTCCTAGAGTAACCACACATAGATAAGACCGTTATGTGACTGGTTATTTTCGAAGGAATAGAGAATTTCAATAAGTACAATTTGAAGGCGATTACATTCTAACAATTTAAGAGCCAGAAGACCCTTAAGAGTGCCTACGCTTTTACCTCGACATATTGCTTGTATATGGGGTCAGGAGCGTAGAAATTGGCTTTTACAACAATGGCGAAATGTCCTTTTCTCCGATGAGACAAGATTTGGCCTGGTAAGTGACATCCGCAGAGAAAGGGTATGGAGGGGTCCAGATAGACTGGACTGGACAGAGAAGTTGCTCCGTACCAAGGGGGGACAGTCATATTTTGAGGCGGAATAATGTATGGGCGGCGAACTCCACTTATTCTTATAGAGCGGACTACGAGAGGTGCTAAATACGCCGAAAATATTATCAAATCTATCATTCAACCCTTGCGCAACGAATTTGGTGAAAATTTTATTTTTCAAGATGACCACACCACATCGTACTCAAAGGGTACAAAACATGCTTCGAGAAGGAAATATCGAACGATTGGACTGGCCTGCGAACTCGCCAGACATGTGTGGGACCATATTGTTAGAGCAATAAAAAAAAGAGAAAATCCTCCTGTAACCCTTCAGGAACTGGTTATAGCCGCCCAAGAGGAATGAGACAACATGGATCAAGGTTATATTGACAACCGTATTCGAAGTATGCCAAGACGTGTTGGTCAACTCATTGAGCAAAAGGGTGGCCATACTGATTAATAATATGTTGTTATGTTGTATGCTTACATTTTTTATTAAAAAAATTAAATCATGTTTTCTTTTTTTACATATTTTTTACTTTTATTATTTTTTTTTAAATAAGCAGCAAAAAAAAGAATATTTGAACCTACAAAATGTTAGCAATAAAGCAATTTATTAAATGTACCAAGCTTTTATACTTTAATTGCATTATCTTTTTAAATACCAGGGGGGCCAAGAATTTTGGAAGTGTGTGTATTTTTAAAAAAAGTCGATTTTTAGGCCCAGTCTAATGTGCACCTATAAAATTTTTGAGAAATAAAAAAAAAGTTATTCATATGGCTCAACGGTTATGCCGGTCACTGTATGAAACTTTAAATATTATGCTTCGATAAAAATACTTTTATTATACTATTTTCAAAAAATAAACCGCCAACCCCGGTAGTAGGGAGAGAAGAGGGTTTTACTAGCCTCCGTCCCCGGGGGAGCTTATTATCTCAAGATCTCTGACGTCATTCGAAATTTAGGAATCTTGCGCAACTCGTTATTTAGGGCGTGGTCCCTACTATCTGTCAAACCATAAGTGTCATCTGTCACCTGTCAAATGTCACCTGTCATATGTCAAAAATCACGTGACTAGGAAAATGGCCGCCATGCGTAGGATACTTGCGCTATGCTCATAAATTGATTTGCGCAAACGCGAAAATTCCAAGTCGTACCGTTCGGGTGCTATCGACTAAAATCGGTATTTAACCTTAATGATGAGTCATTGGCGCGCGGTTTAAATTTTTTAAATATAGTGTAACGTCATACCTATCGAATAGTGAAAACCGCATGACGCCATCTTTAGCCATAAGGGCGCTACAGCTGTTTAAAATATGGCGAGAGACACCAACCAGCGATTAGGACGGTAACCCCATAGCAAAATCAATCATAGCGGCCTTATTATTAAACTTAGAATAATGAAACTTAAAAAAGAATAGTTGCTAACGGCAAATAATTCCAAGGTCAAACTTGTCACATGATAATCCTAAAATTCTAAGAATTACGGGCCCCGGCACCCTGCGCCCCCGCTTAAGCCGTCGGTTTAAGCGGAGGGCGTAGCGTGCACAGTGTCGTCTTAAATAAGTATTAATATACTCCTTACATTTTACCCAAATAATATTTTCTGAACATACCCCTACTACAACCAATCAGAGAGCCGTATTTTTTCTTAAGCCGTTATTTTCAACCAATTAGAGAGCCGTATTTTTTCTTAAGCCATTATTTTTAACCAATCAGAGAGCAGTTTACCCTAATAGATGGTTTCTGAACGTACCCCTTGTAATTTCAAGGTCAAAGCATACGTCAACAATAACAAACATAGCTGCGGTTAGATAATAAACGGTAAAAAAACAGTGGTAACTAAATAAAAAGCAGTGTTTGTAGTAAAGCATTTATTATAAAATAAAAAATACATACATAGTTGCCATATTTCTAAATAATTCTTAGAATAATACCTTATACAATAAATAGCAGTGGTTACAAAAAGCAATTATTTAGAATAATACCTTATAAAATAGGATATTTAATTATAAACTCAACATGTATTTTGGTACGTGTTCGTAATTTATCTCCTAAAAATAAAATATAATCATTTAAATTTAACTTCTGGTGTAACAACTCGCTTGGTTTTTCATATGCTGTTGCGTTTATATACGTTTTAACAGGTGTATCGATATTAACATATTCAATAATTCCACTTGTAATGGGAAACCTGTAGTAATCAAATTTTGTGCCATTTATAAAAAGATGTTTTGACAAACCCTTTTCGCAAACCAACATAATATTCATGTAGCCATACAAGTTGTTTTCGGGCTTATCCTTTACACCATCTTCTGTTTTAAGCTTTTTGCTAAATGATACGGATGAGTTAAATTACGTCCGAATTTGTCGAGAGTCATCTTGAAACTGATGTTATGTTACTAAATCAACTCTTTTTATTCAATAATATCGGCTTCCTTTAACTCTTCAATAATACTCATAATCTCATTTTGATGGTTATTATTACCCACTTGCTTGCTAGCCATTAACAATCTTAATCTATCCACAAGCTCATTTGGATCATCCCAGTAAATATAATCAGTTTTATTATTGTTAAATATTTTATGTTGAGTATCAATTGGTAAACCATAGCCTTGAGGATTTTGTGCTCTTGTAATTCGCAACTCTTTATCGCGTTCTTTTTGTTTTCTTATTCGCTCCTCTTTTATACGTTCGAGTAACGGTTTAATTGTTAACATGTACTTGACACCTCTGTTGCCAACATGCTGTTCGTTTTCATTAAAGTTTCTCTTACTAGCATTCGTTAGCAAAACCAATTTTGCAAATGCTCGCTCGTCTAGTGATGTAAATTTGTTTTTTAACGGATTGGTCTTGAATATAAGTTCATATAGACCAGGAGTTCCAATAAATTTTTCCCCTTTAACATAAATATCTGGACCGTTAAATTCAAGGCGAGAATCACCGAAAGTTAGATGATCAGTAGCCATATCATGTTTTAAATAGTTTCTATCGTACTCGTTTTCCGTATCTTTGATAAAACCTTCAACATATTTTCTAGGTAGCGGATCATACTGATCTAGATATTCTCGAAAGGATTCTTCCGGAATACTATCAATCTGAACAGGATTTAATTGTGGGTCGACTCTAAAGTCATCATCATCAAAGTAACTTTCTTCAGGTTGGTGCTCATAGATAGTTCTGTTTAAATCAGTTTCCTCTGTTTCGCCTTCTTCCATCATTTGATCATCTTCCGGCGGCTCATCATCCATATATTCTTTTTCTTGTTCAGCTATATCGTCTTGTTTTTTAACGGGACTGGCAAAGTTAAGAGGAGTTCGTGCTTTCTTTATTACTGTATGAGTAAAATTTTCGCTTTGACGTCTTTTTAAGGACTTTGGTATAAATGGTTGTCTACCAGATTGAGTGTTTTGTATTGATTTGGATATTATTTTTGCCAAAGGTTTATACGTATTTTCCAATATAACAGCATTCTCATAACGACCAGCTTTTATTGAATCATATAATTTTATTACACTACGCGAATGTTTATCAAGGAGTTGAAGAATGTTTGGATCTTCTTGCAAACTCCGCTTATCTTCTGAGCGCTGATCATCATCATTCGTGTCGAACTCTAGCTCGCCATTCTCACGTTGCTGCTTCTTTAAAAGCTGGAATTTTTTCGAATACTATTGGAAGCTTCAATTATTTTACGCCTCGCATCCTTGTCCAACTTGTTCAAATCCATGGTAAAGATATATTTTTAATAATTAGGATTTACTTTTGGAGCAACCCACTGCTTAAGCAAATAGCCCAGAGCCCTCTGCTTAAGCGATAACGGTCTTTATTTTCAAATACGGCACCGTTTTCTTAAAATTCGGCACTGTTTTCTAAAAATACGGCACCGTTTTTCTAAATACAGCACTGTTTTTCTAAAATACGGCACCGTTTTCTAAAATACGGCACTGTTTTTCTAAATACGGCACCGTTTTCTTAAATACGGCACCGTTTTTCTAAAATACGGCACTGTTTTTAAAATACGGCACCGTTTTTTAAAATACGGCACCGTTTTCTTAAATACGGAACTGTTTTTCTAAATACGGCACTGTTTTTCTAAAATACGGTACTGTTTTTTAAAATACGGTACTGTTTTCTAAAATACGGCACTGTTTTTCTAAATACGGCACCGTTTTTCTACAATACGGCACTGTTTTTCTAAATACGGCACTGTTTTTCTAAATACGGCACTGTTTTTCTTAAATACGGTACTCTTTTTCTTAAATACGTTATTATTGTTAATAATCTTTATGTAGCTCTTAGACACGTGTTGCCTCAATGACGGGTGGGAACTAAATGATGGCAGTTATAGTATAACGTAACATATATAAATATACTTAACATTCTGATTCAATCCTTAGTATTGTCAAAGACTTTGTGCTGTACGGTCATGCAGAAGTTTAAGAAAAAATCAATTAAGAAAAAGCTGCTCGTAGAGGCAAGGGGATTCCCTTCGCGACCGCGTTTCAAAAAGCGAGGGAGGCATTGTACGTGGAAAAACCGCAAGATCTTTTCTCCGCTGCTGAAGTAGCTCTGAAAGCATTCAATGGGGTGGAAAAAGAAAAACCTGCAGATGTAGTACCTTTACCTGTAGTCGGCGGATTTCTACCATTTTTAATACCACTTTTTTGCCGGCTTAAGCGCCGTAGGAGCACTTAGCGGCGGAATATCAGGGATCGTAAAAGCTGTTAAAGATTCTAAGGCGGCGCAAGAAAGATTAGAAGAAGAAAAGAGACATAACAAATCAATGGAATCTATTGCGATTAGCAAAACTGGTAGCGGTTTATATTTAGGACCATACAAAAACGGTTTGGGACTCTATTTAAAACCCTATAAATAAAGATGACTCAAGAAATAAATTTGAGTCTTACTTCAACCGTCATGCATACCTTTAGCTTGAGTGGTAATAGTTCCATCTTAGAAGCAACCTATAACCCACCCATTCTACTTGAGAGATGACACTAGTGAATACGAGCTTGGTTTAGTCAGTTTAGAAACGTTTAACGCCATACCCAACATTGATAATAGTAATAACAAATTTTATGTGGGTGATATTACTCTAGAAATCCCGATTGGATCATATGAAATAAGTGCAATAAATGATTATCTACAAGAGGCCATACAGGGAAAAAATAAAGCCATCAATAATTTTAATTGTACCCTAAGCCTAAAGGGGTAATGTTAATACGCTCAAGTGTGAGCTTGAATGTTCTCATACAGTTGACTTTACTAAGACAAAATTCTATTGGAAAATTGTTGGGATTTCATAATATTTTGCTAAAGCCCAACGTTAAACATGTAATCGCAAACACCTGTAAATATTCTGAAAATTAACGTGATTAAAATCGAGTGTAATATTCGTTACTGGCGCATATCACAATAATATGCTTGTTCATACAATACATGAATTTTCGCCATCAGTACCAGCTGGTTTCAAAATTATAGAAATTCCTCAAAATGTGCTTTATATGCCTGTATCCACCAAAATTATCAGCAACATTAAATTAAAACTGGTTGATCAAGATGGTGAATTGGTTGACTTTAGAGGAGAAGTTATTACTATTAGATTACACTTGAGAAAGTCTTTATAAATAACTACTTTGTGATGTTTGTGTCAGTATACTGCAGAACGTTGTGCAGAGCACACGTGTTATGGTTGTGAAATTTAACGCCTAAAGAAAATTGTCAATTTTAACCAGCTTTGGAACACTAAAAAGAGCTTAACAGAAGAAAATATAAGATTTCTTGCATCCATAGGGCTTCTTGTTAAAAACTTTGAAAATGAGCATTTTAAACGTGACAGATTCGCTAAACTTTGATAACTCTATTACAAAAATAGAAAGGCATAGCCATTTACCGTACTCCAGCTCTTTCAAAAATAATGATGAAATTCGAATACCGGTGCAACAAACTGATATATACACCCTACCTTGGGCAAGTCATACTTATTTGGAAGGACGACTTTTAAAAGGGTCTGATGGAAGAGTTTCAGATACTGCCAAACTTGTAAACAACTTTGTGGGACACCTCTTTGAAGAAATTCGTCTCTGAAATTGGCGGAAAAGTTATTCATATCTGACTAGATATCCTGGAATAGCAGCAACAATGAAAGGTTATGTCTCTTACAATGGTAATGAGTTAATTAAATATAAAAATGCTGGTTGGAGTATTGAAGATGATTTTACCTGGGACGGGATGGGCTCAAACGGAACTTTTAATGTTTGTGTTCCACTAAGGACATTACTAGGATTCGCTGAAGATTTTCAAAAGATACTTATAAATGTTAAGCATGAACTAATATTGTTAAGAAGTTCTTCCGATAAAAATGCCGTTATTAACACTACCGATGGAGAAAATGTACAAGCTATTATTGATAAAATTGTTTGGAGGCTACCACATATTACAGTATCCGATGCTGAGCGACTAGAACTTTTACAGATTGTTGGAAGTGGAACTGAATTGGATATCGGTTTTAGAAGCTGGGAACTCACAGAACATCCTTCAATACCGATTGGAAAACACCTTACATGGACCATTAAAACTTCTGTGCAGGTGGAAAGACCAAGATGGATAATTTTAGGTTTTCAAACAGATCGAAAGGATAACCACAAGAAAAATTGTAGCTTATTTGATCATTGTGATGTATCAAATGCAAAGCTTTATTTAAATTCTGAATTTTATCCATATGATAATTTAAATTTGGAAATTTCAAGAGGTATAATAGCTACTCTCTATGAAATGTACTCAGAATTTCAAGAAAGCTACTACGAAAAAGAAAACGAACCACTTTTAACCCCTAAAAATTTAAAAACAATGCATCCTTAATTGTAATTGATTGTTCAAGACAAAAATGAAATCCTTAATTCTGGCATTATTGATGTAAGGTTAGAGATTGAAACAAAAGAAAACTTTCCTGCAAACACAAATGCTTACTGTTTAATTATTCATGACAAACTTGTAAAATATTCACCATTAACAGGGTCTGTGAGAAGAGTTTAAATAACCGTAATAATACATTATTCTAAGAATTATTTAGCAATATGACAACAATGTATTTTTTAATTTAAAAATAATTGCTTTACTGTAAACACTGCTATTTATTTTATAAGGTATTATTCTAAGAATTATTTAGAAATATGGCAACCATGTATGTATTTTTTTATTTTATAATAAATGCTTTACTACAAACACTGTTTTTTATTTAGTTACCACTGTTTTTTTACCGTTTATTTGTGTATAAAATTGCTAAAAGTCAATGTACACTGTGGCTTAAATAAATTAATTTAATATATAGAATGTGTTTTATTATTTAATATTTAATTATTATGTCTTAAATTATATGAGATTACGCTCTAGCGTTCTGCGCCTGCGCTTAAGCCTCTCGATTAAGCCTCCGGTATTTGCTAGGTGACGGCAGCCATGTTTTTACCGCAAGCGTTTTGTTACGCCCTCCGCTTAAACCGATGGCTTAAGCGGGGGTGCGGGTGCCGGGGACCGTAATTCTTAGAATTTTAGGATTATCATGTGACAAGTTTGACCTTGGAATTATTTGCCGTTAGCAACTATTCTTTGTTCAAGTTTCATTATTCTAAGTTTAATAATAAGGCCGCTATGGTTAATTTTGCTATGGGGTTACCGTCCTAATCGCTGGTTGGTGTCTCTCGCCATATTTTAAACAGCTGTAGCGCCCTTATGGCTAAAGATGGCGTCATGCGGTTTTCACTATTCGATAGGTATGACGTTACACTATATTTAAAAAATTTAAACCGCGCGCCAATGACTCATCATCAAGGTTAAATAACGATTTTAGTCGATAGCGCCCGAACGGTATGACTTGGAATTTTCGCGTTTGCGCAAATCAATTTATGACCATTGCGCAAGTATCCTACGCATGGCGGCCATTTTCCTAGTCACGTGATTTTTGACATATGACAGGTGACAGGTGACATTTGACAGGTGACAGATGACACTTATGGTTTGACAGATAGTAGGGACCACGCCCTAAATAACGAGTTGCGCAAGATTCCTAAATTTCGAATGACGTCAGAGATCTTGAGATAATAAGCTTCCCCGGGGGACGGAGGCTAGTAAACTCTCTATCTCTCCCTACTCCCGGTACTGCTAGCTCTTACGAAACAACAAAATTTATTAAACACCCCATTATTACTTTTAATAAAAGAAAATTAGTTGCAATAACCGTATATTTTCCCTTATCACATTTTGTCGGTATCGCCGCTGAGTCGGGCTGATTGGGCGGCACAAATTTTGCTCCTAATTCGGGTTCACATGTAAAATGCAAATGTTAATGCTGCAATTCCAGATTGAGCCCTAAATAAGAAATGGGAGAGATGTTTTTCAATTTTCTTTTTCAGCTTTTATTGCATATCCTGTGAAAATTAGGACTCAATTTCGTTTGCCTAACCAACCCCTATTTACTTTTAATAGGTTTTTAGTTAAAAGTCAAGACGCTACAAGGGATAAAGACTACTTAAACTCTGTTTAAGTTACATATGCAAAATTTTAAACAGTGATCAACGAATGATATCGTGTTCTCTGTACAGCTATGGGTTGAAAGGCATGATTTAGATTTAAAATTATGCTTTATTGCCTTTTAACAAATAGCGAGCTAAGAAAAAACGCGATATTATGCGTTAATCATGGTGTAAAATTTTGCATATGTAACTTAGACAGAGTATACTGCCATTTCACATGAGATATACAGGGTGATTCACACAAATCAAGCTTTGCAGATTCTAAAATTTTAAGACAAAAGTTTTTTAAATTCCGCCAGAGGGCACTTTACCACAAATTACAGATTTTAAGTTTTAGGTAAAGTGCCCTCTGGCGGTATTTAAAAAGTACTTTGTCTTAAAATTTTAGAATCTACAAAGCTCGATTTTTGTGCCAAATATCAACTGGATTGGTTAAAAAATAAATGTAATATGGCGAAAAAAACCAAAATAAAAATTGAACTTTGACGGTTTGTAACTCAAAAATGAATGGCATTTTGAAAAAAACTATATGAAGCCATACCCTTATTTTGTCAAGTATTTAGAATCACCCCCTTAAGTTTCGTGATCGATTTTTGAATCACCCTGTATAATAGGTTTGCATTAAAAATAATCTATAAAACCGATCCTGATTTTGCTAATTCTACCACTTTCCTAAAATTTGTACTTAATTTGGTCTGCTAAACTTAACCCTGTTTATTTTTAATAAGTTTTTATTTAAAAATTAGGTCGCTATAAGAGGTGAGGACTATTTAGTAATATTTTACACCAGGGGCGGTCATATCAGCATTCCGAAGGGAAGCCATATTATCACTAAATGACCATATTTCCGATCAGGTGTGTTTAGGTAAGAAAAAAAATCGGTTACAAGGAATGTGGCATGAAAGGCAAAGCAAATAAATGCACTGTGTTGAAGATATGTTCTGTATTGGTCCGGCGGATTTATCTAATTAATGGTATTTATCTGGGTACACGCCAAATGGGACCGCTTTTCCTAAAACACAAATAAAGAAAAGACCCCCTCAAAAAACCAAAAAAATTTAAAATAAGAAACTAAAAAACTGAAAATCGACATTTCGGTAGCAGACTTGCTACGTTGTCAACGTAAAATTAAATAAAAATAAAAATTTGAATGGCTTACTAATAGTCCAAGAGCCCGTGAGCGGCAGACCTTCGTCATTTTGTAAAAGCTGAAAGTTTATCAGCACATGCTCCCAACATAGGTAGAAGCGATGGTAGACTATGAAGTTTGACTCATAGTGGCTTTGGCAGATACCAGGTACCAAAGGTTAAAAAATTAAAACTTAGGTTTTGTCATTTTGTAAAAGCTAAATTTTATATTATGTTTCTTGGGTACCTATTAGAAGATATTTCTTCAGTCGCCAGACAGTTTTGATACTTCCAACCCATTGACAGACAAATATTTTGGGGTGGTCCAATAGTCCGATAAAGACAAATATTTCTGTTATTTGACAAGATACAACAAAAAGTGTTATATGAGATTTGTAGGGTTTCCAAATGAAAATGTCCTAAAAATATTTTGATGTATACAGAGTGTCCAAAATAAAAGTTATTGCTTTAAGGTTAATTAAAAAAATGTTTTTGGAACCCTCTGTATACATCATAATATTTTGAGTACATGCCTATTTAAAAACCTACAACTCTTATATAAGACTTTTGTCATATCTTGGTAAATAACAAAAATATTGTACATGGTCGGATCATTGAGTCAAATGTTTGTCTGCCAAGGGGTTGGAACTGTCAAAACTGTCTGCCGATTAGGAAATTATCTTCTTATAGTTACCCAAGTAACATATATAAAATTCACCTTTGGCAAAATAACGAAGTTCTTATTTCAATTAATTAACCTTTGGTACCTCGTACCTGCCAAAACCACTATAAATTAAACTTCACAATCTACCATTACTTCTACCTATGTTCGGAGCAAGCATTGACAAACTTTCAGCTTTTTACAAATGACGAAGGCTGCCGCTTACGGGCTCTTACTCTGTAATATTTAGGTGTGTGTGTTACACTTAACCTATACTTTTTATTTTTCAAAGTTTTTTTTCGCTATTTTGAACCCTATGCATCATTGTATAATGGGGCGATTTTTATTATAGCCTTTAGCGTTTCAGATAAGGCAACATTTTTTTATGAAAAAACTTTTTTTTAAATATAAAAAAATAAAAACAAATGCAAGTGCATATATTTAAGTTCATCCGTGCACACCACTGTATGTTAAAAGAAGTATTTAATTTATTATTTATAAAAAGGGGATAATTTAAAGGTCGTGAGATTTGTAAAAATATTATATTTTATGTTAAAAAAATTATAACTTAACATTTTTTGGGAAAATAATCTTTATTCTTCTTCATTAAAATTTAATAAAAACTATTTTTGGTATATGTTTGCACATTGCAGAAAAGCTTAACGTTTTTCGGTGAAAAATAAGGAATATATTTCAGTGCCAACTTTTGCAGTTGGGATTTGGAACATTTGGATGTTTTGCCAAGTTTTTAATGAAATTTTGAAAGTGTAATGCATAATATGACATGGCTGTGTTATGTTACTTGTATATTTTACAAAAATTTGCCAGGTTTGGAATAAACACCATGTTAAAAAAGAAAATAGTAATTTATGTAACGAGTGTATAAAGACATACTTTTTTGGAAGGTTTGAGTAAAAAAGACTTTATGCATGAGTTGCATAGTGTATCTTTTCTACGATCTTACAGAAAGTTCTGTATTTACATTTAAATATTTATTTTTATACTTATAAATTTATTTTTAAACAGCCATTATTTTGCAACAAAAAATCATTGCCTCCTTTTTTTCTAAAAGACAATTATTCTGTTTATAACTATGCACTTATTTACTTATAATTTTAAATTGTTAGAACTTACTTTTTGCAGAAATATTACCTAAATAATATAAATTCATTTGTGATTTCTAAGTCCGAGTTGAATCCAAAAGTAATTTCAACGTCAAATAACTTTTGGATTGGCGTTTTTTATAAAATATGTTTTTAATTTATTCAAATATTAATATTTGTGGTACAAACAAAAATCCAAACTCAAGAAACAAAATTGAAAAATAGTTCAATGTTCAAAGTCCGACTACATAAAAACGGCTTATTTGACAACAATTACAAAAAAGAGTTTTTTTTGTAGGAAATTTAATTTCATTTAAAAATGTGGATTAGTAAAAGTTTTCAGAATAACAATTTGCAAGTTTTAAATTAAATAAAAATGTTGACAAAAAACTGTTAATCGCGGTGACAGACTTCTTAATATGAATATTAAGGGCTCTAACTTTAACAAGGTTTTTTAATCATTATAAATAATATACACACAACGCCAAAACTCTTGGAACCCCTGTATATCTTGGTTATAAAGAATTCTACATGTTTTTAAGTATCAGATAAAATTATTCATTTATTTAAGAAATAAAAAAGATCACATACTTATTTGGAGATAAGAGTTTTTGTGGTTTTTGCGAAGATTTGAAATTGTTAAGTCATTTTTATTTAGTTTATTTGCAATTTTAAATACGTAAGGTTGACATTGGTTCTAACTGAAAATGCCAGGACGTGAAATTTCTGTTTATAACAGAACAAGAATAATTGCTCTGCATGAATCTGGATTTTCCAATCACCATATTTCAGCCAATTTAAATATTCCAAGATCTTCTGTGAGTCGTTATCAACAGGTATCAAGAAACTGGAAATGTGGAAAGATGGCCTCGTAGTGGACGGCCCGCAGAAATCGGAACGCAACGGCCCCAGCTATTAGAGATCATTTCCAAGGTACGTTTAACCGCGTAATTTTCACCAATACCGTTCGCAGAAGACTTCACAGCGCAAATTTACGGGCCAGAAGATTTTTAAGGGACCTCTTTTATTGCCCCGACACCGTGCTGCCCGCCACCAGTGGGAATGGCTTTTAGCTCAGTGGGAAAAAGTCTTTTCTCTGACGAATTAAGATTCGGTCTGGTCAGTGATGACCATCGTCAAAGGGTATGGAGAGAGCCAGGGCGTCAGTCAAGACTCAACTATCCTCGTGAAGTCGTTCCCTATCAAGGGGGAACAGTAATGTTCTGGGGGAATAATGTACAACCGTCGAACCCCATTAATTCGCATACAACACAATATGACTAGCGAAATTTACATGAAAAATGTTACTAGGACAATTGTCATTCCCTTTCCGCCATGAAACTGGAGAGAATTTCATTTTCATGGGATAACGCCAGACCACATCGAGGCAGAAGAGTTCAGGAGCCTCTTTCCCAGACATGAATCCAATGGAGAATCTGTGGGGATATTGTTTCCAGAGCTATCCACAATCGCAGATTATTAGCTGAATTTTCTTTTTTTTTTGTATTGTCATACAGGTAATTTTTGTTGCAATAAACGTTATTTATAAATAAACACTGTTTTTTCATTTTTTGTGGTTTCTTTCATTTTAGCCACATACATGAACTCAAAATATTTATTTTAACTAAATTAAAATCAACATGGACAACACTTTGAATTAGTCCTTTTAAATTTTTTCTAAATAAATGAGAAGTATAAAAATGCTAGGGGGTCCAAGACTTTTGGCGTTGTTTGTATTTACAATACCGTTTAAAAAAATCGTGTTTTTTTTTGGCCCAGTCTACTGAATAGCCATGCTTAAGTATACGTGATGAAAAGTGGAAAGAAAGGACGCTATATCATCCCTCAATGGGTGTTATAGATCTATTTTTAATAGACTTCAAAAACGAGAAGTTTTTCAATTCGCTTGTATGTTTTTTGTGTGTACCTTACGCGATTACTTCGCCGTTTGTGGAACTATTTTACGTAACGGTTCGTCTAGCCGAATGGCTGCCGACCACAAAATCAAAAAGTTTTTAGTAGTAAAAATACTTAAAACCTTCTTTTACTAAATGCATTTCTTTAATTGTGTTAAACAAAACTCTACAACACAAAACAATAAAGAAAATCTACTAAACATTTTCCCCCTTTTTTTAGGGTAATGGTACTGTCAACATGATTTGCAATAACTCTAAATTATGAGTACAAGCACTATTTAAATAAGGCAGGTATTAATAATTCCCGAGCTTAAAAAGGCAACTTGCAATAATTCTCTATTAAATAAAAAAAAAGAGATCGGAGGCGCATTTAGAATCGACAACCTTGGGGTAAAATTTACCCGTTTCACCAAACTAAAAGAGGTACTAGTAGTGTTTTTAGTATATGTTTACCGATTTATTAGTAATAATAGTAAACTAAAAGCGAAAAGTAAACAAACAAAAAACTACTTTAAAAAAATTAATAAAAGCTATTAAAAAGTTAAAATTAAAAAAAATAAAAGAAAAAAAGTTCGCCCATATGTTACTACCCGACTTCTTTTTTTTATCTTTTTTA
Source organism: Listronotus bonariensis (assembly GCA_014170235.1). Lineage (NCBI taxonomy): Eukaryota > Metazoa > Arthropoda > Insecta > Coleoptera > Curculionidae > Listronotus > Listronotus bonariensis. The sequence goes on along the minus strand of JACEGR010006895.1, from coordinate 40,679 downwards.
TTATTTTCAATTATTTAGTAAGTTTTATGATTTTTTTTTAGTTTAATTTTTCTTTTTTATGTTTATTTACATAGAAATTACGAAACTTTGTTGGTATTTTTATATTTCTTAAAATATTTCCCATATGTATATGCAACTGTTCTGCATAATAAAGACTTAAAGAACTTTAGTCTTTTACCAAGTTATTAAAACAATTTTCATAGTAAAGTGCATATATGTATATCATATAGAAGTGTGTCTAGTAATTTGTTACTGTCAGATCGCTAAGTGCATTCGACAGTATCGGAATGTTTATAATTTAAATCAGAATTATTTTAAGAATTTACACTACAGTGCTCAAGCTGATTTGTTACTAAAACAAAACGTAAATTTTGAAATGTTTTATTTAACGACGTCATTTTTAATTTTAAATCTCTTTAGATAATTATGTTCTATACAGGGTCTTTCACAACGAATTGCGACGATCAATTTCTCGAAATAAAGGCTCTGGAAAGTTTGTAGCTCCCTCTCTTTGTCTCTCTCTCTCTCTTTGTCTCCTCTCTCTCTTAACTTAGATAGGGAAGCGAACTAACAGAGAAATAAACTTTTTTTTAAATCACTACTTTTTACCAAAGTGTTTTTCTTGATGACAATAGCTTCAAGTATGACTGTAAAAATTCGAGGGGCACCATAAGAATCTCGGAAACGGTAAGAGATACAGGGCTGGAAAAATTGGGGCAAAGTGGTGTATTTTTATGCTTAACAATATACCGTTTTAAAAAATTTAAAAATTTGCAGTCGTCCCGAAATTTAAAAAAAAAACAAAATTTTGCAAAATAGTTTTTATCTTTTAGTTTTTTTAAAGAGATATTTTAAAAATAAACGACACTTTATCATTGCTTTCTGTTCTATAAAATGATGTCAATAAATTAAATATCCGACGTTTCGTCTTTGAGCCACCATCATCAACTTTGTTTCTTTAAATAGGCGAAATATATAGTGTTAAACCACCACAAGTCACTTAACATTTATGCGAAGTTTCGAATATAAAACCATCATTCATTATTTTCAATTTTATTCCAAAAGATCTGTGAAATTTCCATTTAAAAGTGAGTATGCTTTCCATTTTTTCCATCACTACTTATTATTATTTTATTTATTTACTTAATAATTTATAATTCAACTAACAAGCTACAAGAATTAATATGATGTATGTATTATTGGATTTTAAATTAAAATATGAAGTTATTAAGTTTAACACCAAATATTTCGACTATTTAAAAAAACAAAGTTGATTATGGTAGCTCAAAGACGAAACGTCGAATCTTAAATTTAATACCATCATTTTATAAACAAAAAAGTGGCAATATTAAGGTGTCGTTTGGTATAAATTGTCTCTTCAAGGGTTTTTCAGGATCCGGATTCCGGATAAGTCCAAAACGACTACAAATTTCTTAATTTTTCAAACGGAATATTGTTAAGCACAATTTCACCCCCAATTTAATCAACTCTGTAACTCTTCCCGTTTCCGAGATCCTAATGATGCCCCTCGAATTTGTAACACCCTGTATATTTGGTTGGGACCGTATAAATTTTGTAATTATAATTTTTCTTACGAATTTAATATTAATAATAATTTTTAATATTTTCCAAAAATATATTAGCAAACTGTTAAATTTTAAATTTGGGTGACACATGAACCAAAAGAAGTAATGACGGAACTTAATACTTTGAATTAATTTAAGTGGCGTTTACTGTTACATTGCATAAATTCATATTAAAATAAATTCTAGTGGGCAGTGAAACAAAACAATGATTCAGAGCGTAAAAAGTAATTTTTTTAACCCTTATAATGATAAAAAAAATGGATTATTTAAATTCGTAGAAAAACATACGTATATCGCACTATAAGTCCGGATCTGAACATAATGGTTTCATTTCACTTAGAGAAATAGTATTTTTCTGGGTTTGCAGTAATGCATCTGCTGTAAAGCGCATGAATTCAGTAGCAGATGCCAAAAGTCTCGCTCATCATTCTTTTAAAACCCCAAAAGCGGACACGGCTAAATGTCAGTTATGTCTGCTAAAAGGATGTATACATATAGGGGCGAGTTATAACTAAAAATATGAAAAATGCCCAGGAGCATGTTAGTAAAAAAATGTAATTGTCAATTTTGTACATTAGGCATTACAGCTTAAATAATGGACAAGAAGAGCAATTAATCATTTTAAATATTTTTTAAAATTCCATACCTAAAGCCTAAGCCTAAGCCTAAACTATTTTTAAAACTATTATGGCATAATGTAAAAAAAAAAGATTTTTTTTTCATTAATTCTTCAACTTTAAATTTTGTCCTGTTTTTTTTTAAATAAAGGACTTTACTTTTGGCCATTTTCCTATTTTTGCTATAACCCGACCTGTATATTAGCAATAGGAGTAAAACTTTGATTTTATTTAATTTTTAAACCAAAATAAATAGCATGTTGGCAAACAGTAGTAAACAACACGTTGTAATTGGTACTAGTTTTTTAAAAATAACGTCCCTGGTGGTATGACCGCGTTGTCTAAAAGGTGATGTGAAATGCAAAAACTGCATGTTTTAGTGCTTGGACAAGCTTGACGAAACTGGGAAAAAAAGTAATGAAACTTCTAATTACCAGACACCCATGGTACTCTGGTATTTAGGCATTAGTAAAATATGGTACGTGATTGCTTTTTCTTAAAGCAAAAATTTATTTATAATTTTCTTTCATTTCTGAGCAAAGTTATCTACATGGGCATGGGTAAATTACATGGCCGTATATAAGCATGAGTAAAAAAGGAAATTTGTATTGAATAGTCCTTGATTTGTTATGTTTTTAATGCTTATGGGTATGTGGAGAAAAATCAGTAAAACGTATATATTTCGGAAATAAGGTCCTTTGTTATGCTCTTTAAAAATTATTATTGGGACAAAAAAACATGTTGTATTGAGGAAAAGAATGTATGTAAAAGGTGGGAACTTCTTTTTTGTTTTAAAATATTTTGATGCCCATTTATATACCAAATTTCTTGGCAGTCAACGCCCCCCATCCCATAAAAAGCTATAAATACGTCCGTGGTAAACTAGAATATAGATTTGAAAGTAGTTTTGAATTAAAGGTAGATAAAATACATGATGTCACTACTACTGTTATTAAAACGGTGCCGGTAAATGCAATATCTACATAAAAAATAGGTGAAACATCTGAATACACGGTAGCTACTAGGAGTACTAGGTACTTAGGCTTAGTACTGTGATAACGTATTATTTTTCTTGATCAAAGACGTCACCCGGGGTACATTACTTAGATAATGTAGTGGAAACTTACAGAAAAATGACTCTAAAAAAATAAAAATAAAATAAATTATATTTAAAACCAAACAAACAACAATTTTTTCAGCAAAAATATATAAGGTGTAAATCCCCTTAAAAATGTAGCGGTCAAAGATGCGGGGATACCCAGTATGGAGTCTATTTTTACTCCCTTTTTTCCCCGTATTTAATTGTAACCGTTTGTTTTGTTATCTAAACACTCTTGACCCTGTGGGTTTGTTTTATGATGATGTTTGACCTGGAAATTGTTTCTATTATACTTGCAGAGTTTAAAGTTTGTTGTGTTAATAAAGGATTTGTTTCCTTTTTGTTTAAATATTAACTAATCTAAATAAATATATAATATCCTATACTGGAAGTTCATAATATAAGCCTTGGAGGGTTGTCTTAAAAATTAGAAAACTTATCTACCCTTTAATTAGCTTAATAAATTATCTTTGGTCGGCTTTTAAAAAATATAACAATAACAGGTTATTTAAATTTAAAATGCGCTCTTTGAAACTGCTTTAAATCTTTCTACTGCCTACCAAGTTTTATTTAAATATCTTAAAAAATAAAAAAGTTATAGTATATTAAAAACTTACTTGTGCGACGCCAATGACATCCCCGTTGGTATCCTTGATGGGCATACATAGTAACGTTTTTGTCTTGTAGCCTGTCAATGTATCTATATCGTGATTAAATCTGTCATCCTAAAACAAAGAAAAAAAACATTATTGGTAATACTGTGAAAAAATACTATGACCCAGCAAGCAAAATAAAAACAATAGTTTTAAAAGGGCTTATCCTTAGGACTTCTCGTCCTAAAGATAAAAATAGTATATTATATATCAAGTGCCCCCCCCACAATGCCAATCAATCGAATTTCAGGTTCTTGTGCTTTTTACTGTAGTCTCTCTTTCAGTATAGTAAAAAGAGTATACTTTATTAAAGAATGTAATAGCGATTGGTAAACTGCCCTCGTATTATTATAATCTTTGTTTAACGTTACACCAATAGGTGGCGCTAGTACAGCTTTGTCGCACAAACAACGTACGGCAGAGGAAAATAATAGATACTGTATCTTTTCTCTCGCGATCCTGATTTATTTTTTTATAGGACCACCGCGAAAGTGCTCTCTTTCTAATTAAAAAATCGGTCCACAAATGCCGGAGTAAACGCGTAACATTCACACAAAAAAACATACATGACCAATTGATAACGTACTTCTTTTTGAAGTCGGTTAATAAAAATGATCCAATGATACAGAATAATTTTTAATTTGTAAGATAATGGAATTTGGTTACTTTTTGACCTTTGCGTCGGTTACTGGGAAGAGAAATAAAAAAACTTTATTTTTAACCAGGGAGAAAATTAAAGATATACTAAAAGTATAGGTACAAATTAGTCCTTGGTCGTACCAACTAATGATTTGCTCTACTAAAAACGTTAAAAAAATCCGTATATACAGGGTGATTTAAAAATCGATCACGAAACTTAAGGGGTGATTGTACTTGACAAAATAAGGGTAGAGCTTCATTTTTTCAAAATGTCATTCGTTTTCGAGGTACAAGCTGTCAAAGTTCAATTTTTATTTTGGTTTTTCACCATGTTGCATTTATTTTTTAACCAATCCAGTTGATATTTGGCACACAAATCGAGCATTGCAGATACTAAAATTTTAAGACAAAAGTACTTTTTTAGAAACCGCCAAAGGGCACTTTACCTAAAACTTAAAATGTCTTTACATCATAACTTTTTTATTTTGACATATATCGCAAAGCTGGGGGCGCCATTTTATAGACAATCAAAAAGTTAAAAAATAAGGTACTCTTTATTAAAGTCGATGAACCTCACCGTTTAGGCACCAATAGACATCAAAGTTTGCATCAATTTCAATCAAATTACCTACATACATACAGTTAAAGTTATGATTTAAATAAATTTTAAGTTTTAAGTTAAGTGCCCTGGCGGTATTTAAATAAAGTACTTTTGTCTTAATATTTTAGAATCTGCAAAGCCCGATTTGTGTGCCAAATATCAAATTGGTTAAAAAATAAATGCATTATGGCGAAAAAACCAAAATAAAATTGAACTTTGACGGCTTGTAACTCGAAAACAAATGACATTTTGAAAAAATATATATGAAGCTCTACCCTTATTTTGTCAAGTAGAATCACCCCTTAAGTTTCGTGCTCGATTTTTGAATCACCCTGTATAATTATTTGGGCTTAAAAATACACATTATTTTTTTTTAATAACCGTTTAAGTGATAATTTATTGCCAATATAAATATAACAAAAATATTTACTCATAATAACGACCACCCACAATGAAAAATAAGTGAAAACAATTCTATAGATGGCACGACGTGCCGTGGCAAAAACTAATAAACCGCGCTACAACAATGGCAAATAAAACATTTCGCAGGTGAATTATCGGCCATTATCGGTCGGTTTAATTATTATATGGTCGCATTTTTTCTAATTCCCGTCGGCCATATTTGGGCTCTAATGACTCTTAATGAGTTATAGGAATTTGTTTGTTTTTTTATGTCCGCAGTTAATGCAACTTAATTTTTGTCCGTATTGGATAGTTTTGGTGCTAGGTGGCTAAAATAATAATTTTCTATTATCCTTAAAAACTGCTATTTTTCTCTTTATTCTCCTTATCATAAAAATAAAGTACTTAGTCTTTTTTAGTACTTTAGCTAAGTTGTTAAGAAAAGTAACTCTTCTTAACAGACGTTTTTTTTCACACTTTAAATTATAGAGTAGAAGCCTATCAGCGGCAGACATTCGTTATTTTGTAAAAGCTGAAAGTTTGTGAAACATATGTAGAAGCGATGGTAGACTATGAAGTTTGACTCAAAATGGCTTTGGCAGGTACACGGTACCAAAGGTTAATAAATTTAAACTTAACTTTCGTCATTTTCTAAAAGCTGAATTTTATATATTGCTTGGGTACCCATTAGAAGACATTTTGTTAGTCGTCAGACAGTTTTGACAGATCCATCTCCTTGGCAGACAAGCATTTTGTTATTTCACAAGTTATGACAAAAGTCTTATACAGGGTGATTCAAAAATCGATCACGCAACTAAGGTGGTGATTCTAATTGACAAAATAAGGATAGAGCTTCATATATATTTTTTTCAAAATGTCATTCGTTTTCGAGTTATAAGCCGTCAAAGTTCAATTTTATTTTTGTTTTTTCGCCATATTGCATTTATTTTTTAACCAATCCAGTTGATATTTGGCAGACAAATCGAACTTTGCAGATTCTAAAATTTTAAGACAAAAGTACTTTTTTAAATACCGCTAGAGGGCACTTTACCTAAAACTTAAAATTTATTTACATCATAACTTTTTTATTTTGACAGATATCGCAAAGCTGGGGGCGCCATTTTATAGACAATCACAAACCTAAAAATTAAGGTACTCTTTATTAAAGTCGATAAACCTCACCGTTTAGGCACCAATAGACATTAAAGTTTTCATCAATTTCAATCAAATTACCTACATACATACAGGGTGTCCAGTATTGAATCATCCTGTATATTAGTTGTAAGGTTTTTAAATAGGTATGTCTCAAAAATATTTTAATGTATACAGAGTGTCCCAAAAAACAATTTTTAAAAAACTAACCTTGCAGGTATAACTTTTTTTAGAGACAATCTGTATACGTTGAAATGTTTTTAGTACATGCCTATTTAAAAACCGTACAATTCTTATTAAAGACTTTTTGTCTTATCTTGTTAAATAACAGAAATATTGGGCTTCCTCGTACCACTGGGCCACCCCAAAATATTTGTTTGCCAAGGGGTTGAAACAGTCTGGACACTAAGGAAATATCTTCTAATAGGTACCAAAGTAACATTATCTTAAATTCAGCTTTTACAAAAGCACGAAACTTAAGTTTCAAATTATTAACCTTTGGTACCTGGTACCTGTCAAAGCCACTATGAGTCAAACTTCATAATCTACCATTGCATCTACCTATGTTGGGAGCATGCACTGTCAAATTTTCAGCTTTTACAAAATAACGAAGGTCTGCCGCTCACGGGCTATTATTGTTTAGTATCAATGCCTACTAGAATTTATTTTAATATAAATTTATGCAATGTTGTAGTACCCACAACATTAATCAAATCAAAAGATTAGGTTATTATAAATTACCCCATTTCTTCTTTTAGTTCATATGTGTCACTACATTTAAAATTAGACAATTTGCGGATAAATTTAAAAAACATATATTAAAAATTAATAAAAATAATGACCAAGAAATTAAAATTAAAAAAATGTATACAGTCGCAGGAAATAGTAATTTATGTAATATAAAGAGTTTTTTTACGGATGAAAAGTTTGACAGAACAAGCCGTCAGGCAAGTGCGGCAATTCCATGAGCAAAAAAAAGACACTTTATGCACACGATATTTTTATATGACCGTATACAAATTTCACAAATGAACATTTTATGCATGTGTTATTTATTTATACTTATTTATTAATTTTATTTTTAGTAGCACGGCCATTAGATTGCAACTAAAAATCATGGCCTCCTTTTTTTTAAAGAGACATTTATCATCTCCATAACTATGTATAAAAATAAAAAATAATTTTTAAAAAAGTTTTTGTACTTACTTTTTGTAGAAATAATAACAAAACATTATAAATAAGTTTTCCATAGTTATCCAAATTTATTATTACTTATAAATTTTTGATAATTTCAATTAAATTTATTCGCAAACTGTTAAATTTGTAATTTAGTGACATATGAACAAAAATAAATAATGACAAAATCCAAAATCAAAGGTAACTGAATCTTTAGTTAAGTTAATGTCGGGTTAACTATTACATTGCATAAATTTAAATTTAAATAAATTGTAGTAGGCATTAAACCAAAACACTTAATCAAAGTGTAAAAAAATCGTCAAAACTGTTAAAAAATGTTACTTTTTAACACTTTACGTAGTTTACCAAAATGGAGTAGTTTTTCTTTATGAGAACGAATATAGAGAGCATTTTTCCTAACGATCGTAAAAAAATACTATTAATGGTTGGAAATATATATTGTAGATGATTCAAAAGTAGCTGACAATGAAAATATTGCAACTGTATCTTAGCATTGGTATTTTTTAATTAAGGAAAGGTATTTAATATTATTTAGACGCTCTCAAATATTTCTGTTAACAACTAAAACGGTGCTAGAGTCAAATATTTGCAAAAATAAAAAAATAAAATAAAATAAGATAAAAAGCAATAAATAATAAAAATTAAGAGCCTATTTTTAGTTAGTCGACGAGGAACGTAGGCAGATAGAGATCTTATTAAATTAAAATTCTCTGTCGTTGGTAACTTGGAATTTTTATCGGCTGGAAATTTCGCCAGGCAAGTAATTTACTAATTGAATTTTTGGTAACAAGTATCCAAAGCTCTATTATTAATTAAAAAGCTGGTCTTTTGCTGCCGTTTCTTTATATAATTATTTTCGTAACAGTTATTTTAATAAAAAAATGTTTGGTTTAGAACAAATAAATATTTTGTTTTAGCACCTAACGGGCTTTTTTCCTTACAGTTTGCAGCAAGGGTGAAACTATAGTATATATATTTCCTAACTAGTGGTGAAAGTGCCACTTTTCAAACGGCGCGTAGCGGATTTCAGTCAAGCAGTCAAGTGCGTAAAAGGCACTTTCGGCACGTGTTTAGAACGCTATTTTTTCTATGAGCGTAGGAAAACATAAGAATAAAATTTTAATATTTTTCCTTGCGCGCGGAAAAAAAATATATATTATAAGTACCTTTTTAAAAGCATGGAAATAAAAATAAATAATTTAAAAATTTAATTTAATTAAATCTAGTGTTTCTTTCTCAAAAACAAAAAAATACATTTTATAACCAAAATAAAAACAGAAAAAAATATTACCCTAAAAATAAAGCAGTAACACAAAAATAAAGATAATTTGATTGATTTGATAAATGTTTTGTTAAATAATTACGTTTTTATTTTAAATTGTTACAAAAAGTTGCTACTTAATTGTAATAAAGAAGTGTTGTGTAAAAGACTGTTCTAATAATACTATTATGTGAATTTATTCGGCACTGGCGGTGACCATGTTGACTATTTCGTAACTTCCCCTAGTACATACAGAGTTTTTCAAAATTCAGTCTCACTATTGGCAGGACGTGTTTTTAAGGTAAAAATTAGACTTTTTTCTTATAAACATATATGTTCCAAAATGCGCCCTTCCCCGAGATGGGGAGACTAAAAATTCACACCCCAGTAACTTTCAGAAAAAAGCTTACTTTAGGAAGTAAATGTTGAAACATCCTGTATAGCCTTAGTACAGGGTGGGCCAAAAGTAGTAAACTCATTTATTTCTTTATATGGCCTTGCTCTATCTACATTTTCCATTACTTACATCGACGTTTCTATTGGTATTGCCCAAATTTCGTTTATTATACTGGCTTTCAGTTCCTTAGGTGTTCGCGGTTTATTTTTGTATACTCTTTCTTTCAGGTAGCCCTAAAAAAGAAATTGGTTGGGCGCCGTTTAGTCCTGAAATCTTAAAGACTAATTCTTTTGATCGTATTCTAGTTGAAGTTAAGATCATTATTGATACTCTCTCTTAATTGCTCGATATTCTTTCTCTAATTTCTAAACATAGTCTACCTGTTTTAGAGCGAACTCTCACGCTTCCCGTTTCTCCAAACTTAACGACAATACCACTGGCTTAAAATAATTGATTTGTGATTTAGAAAGTAAAATTCGAGAATGTTTGTGCGTTGGGGAATTGATAGGTGGTACATTATGAATTTCCCAAGTTTTCTTCACAATCCTAAGACAAAATTATTATTATTATTAATTTAAGAATTTAAGAAGAACGACAAAAGGACAAACACTGAAAATGGGTTACCCACTTTTGGCCCACTCTGTACTACATATGTACGGTGATTGGAATAAAAAAAAAAAAACATTTACCACATTTTTTTGGTAGGTAATGCTTTTATACAGTTTTTAAAGGTCCCCCCTTTAAATTTTTAAACGCATCAGTTTAGAAATGTTTAACTTTTGGATATAAAATTGATGCATCAATACTTTATTTTAGAGGAAAACTAACACATCTGCTTAATATATTAAATGTTATAATTATTCTATTTGCAAATATCTATGAGGGAAAAGTTATGAAAAAATAGTAAAATGCACCCCACGCTTTTTACTCTGAAGTGACAAACTCTTTGTAATGAAAAATTATTTTCTAATTTTTAGTTCCGTTGCATATAAAAGCGTGTTTTTTAGTTTTTTAAACTATTATTTATTTTTCATTTTTAGTTTGATATATCAATTAGTTTTTTAAAATAAATGCTCCAGTTTATTCACTAAAAAATTTCTTCGCCATGCATTCTTGATTTGAAGCTAAAGTGGCCACATAATTTTCACCTTTTAAAACTCCGTATTTCTATGTATTTTACACCTTTTATTATAAAATTGAAAAAAGTCAATTAAAAAAACGCAGCAAGTTATGCATCAATTGCCCTTGCGCATTCGCCATAATTAAAAACGATTATTAAGGAATTTATTTATCCTGGCGATGGCGGTCCTAAAATCAGGATAACGGGATACTGTTTTTAAATTATTGCATTGTCATCGGTCCTTGATGCGTGTGCTAAGTTTCAAAGAAATTGAAAACTAACCAGAACTAACCAGTTCACAGTATTCCTCCTTCTTTTTTTTGCACACAATTCTTGATTTTTCATTTTTTAGTTCGATATATCAATTAGTTTTCTGCGGTCATGTGATATTGAAATGTTTCACGAACTATTTCGTAATCTAATTATTTCATTTAAAGCTTCACTGTTGCATGGGGTTTCAGAACGCAACTACTCCGAACAAGTTTCAGGTTGGTCTGCATGTAACGGGGTTTGTACCCGTTTAACGGGGGTTCTTGTTAACCCCACGTTCTTCCTGTCGTTTGCCGAGGGGTTGCGTCCTATGGGTGGACGCACGCTTGTTTAACTAAGGTGTTGCAAACTTATCCCGGTCCAAGATCGTTTAATAGGTAAGGTTGCCTCGTAAGCGTTTCAACATGGCGGACCATACGTCACAGATGTATTTTGCTCATTATTTAATGAAGTTTTTAACAGTGTAGTTTGTGTTTTTTGTCAATATTGAAGAAATACTTTTAAATACTATTTCCTATTAATAAATTATTGATTATTTTAGCTGATTTTTAAATATTGTATATCGCGCTCTTTCGCCCTCATAGCATTATCCGTCTAGACATCCTTGTTTGCTATGTTGGCGCCAATAAGGAACCAGCAGTGCGGTACATATGTGACGTAATGAGGCAACCTTACCTATTAAACGATCTTGATCCCGGTCCCCAACCCGTCGGCAAATGTTGTCAAGTTCGATTATTCAATTGTCTAATCTGGCGCCTCCGTCAGAACGTACGATTTTTCACTTTTCCGGTTTTCCTGGAAAATGCTGGAACTTAACGGGATACTGTTTTTAAATTATTGCATTGTCATCGGTCCTCGATACGTGTGCAAAGTTTCAAAGAAATCGAATCGCTGGAAGTTGGTGAAAATTAGGCTCAAAGATTCCGTTACATAGATAGATAGTGACAACCCAAGTTAATAAAAGCGTGTTAAAAATTAAATAGAAAGTGGGCTTTTGTGGCATATTTTTAAGCTCCTGACGAGTACTTCATAACTATACAGAGTTGGGTCGTAATCGAATACTCAGTATTCTGATGAGTATTCAGAATACATTTTGCTGGTATTCGAATACTTTTGTGTGTTTGGTATTCGGTATTTGGCAGAATACTTTTTGGGTAGTATTCGGGATTCTGTATTCGAATACGGGCGTTCCGGTTTTTTTGCTCTTCAAATTTTTTATCATCGGTTTTTTTCTTTTTCTAGTATTCGAATCTTTTGTTTCCAGTATTCGAATACCGATTCCGAGTGTTCGTGAATACCGAGTATTCAAATACTTTTTTCTTTCAAGTATTCACATAGTCGGTATTCGAATACTTTCTCTTTCCGGTATTCGTATTCGAATACCGAGTTTTAGTATTCGACCCTCTGTAACTATAGAATATAAAGTTAATTAATATCTTCAGCTACTACAAAATGGCGATACTTTAAAAGTTACCTAAATACCTAATTTAAATGGTCTAAATACCTAACTTAAAGCTCTTTTAAAAATCTTATGATAATACATAGGGTAGAACAAAAACTAAATATGTTTTTAATGAAGCACCCTGTGTGGCGGGGAGGACATGCAATGTATATGTATAATTGAATTTCATCATTACTAAAACCAAAGACAATTGTAGTTTCACTATAGACTCCCAGAACAATGCTAAATTTTTGGTCATCAGTTTGGACGCTGGCTTGGCTGAATTTATGAAGCGGCAAATTATACGTACTGTTTACGTGTGTACTCGATGGATACCTGCTTCATAAATTCCACGAAGCGAGCGTCCCAGCTGATGACCAAAAATTTAGCATTGTTCTGGGTGTCTATAGTAAAACTACAATTGTCTTTGCTAAAACTAAATATGCATACAAAAACTTTCTTCTGTTTTTATTTCATGAAATACTAAACTGCTGTCTGCATATATGCCTATTAAGCCATTAGTTCCATGCAGCTTCACATGAAAATTAAAAATGTTTTTCTGCCACCTGCAGGTTTAATTAAAACTCCACTTAAAACTTGAAAAACTCAAAATTGTTGGTTTAATCGATTCAGTTGTTTTTTTACTATTATTTTTTATACCTATTTTTATGTATATACAATGTACCGGGTGTCAACTTATAAATTTACAGCCTCCTATATTTTTAGTACCTATTTATCGTACAAAATCAACAAAAATATCAGTTTATTTGGTTAGTTTTGTAATTATCGAATCGGTAATCGAATTTTTAATATCTACATATATATCAGGGGCGGCTGGTGCATAAGAGCTGCAGTGCTGCAGAACCGCCAGAATTTTTAAGCTGCTTGGTATTTTTCATAACATTCAATTCATAATTTTACAACTAAAATATTAAATGTCCATTAAAACAAAACTAAAATAACCAGTTTCCGGCCGAGAACTCTAGTATAGTAGGCACACGCATCTTCACCCAGTGACGACGCATCATAGATTACTGCGCAGTGGACAATCATAAATAATACTCAGTCTCTCCCGACGTTATTGCATTGACATAAAGATGAAACCTGATAACTGAATATCAACTTAATTTCGATAAAATGGTGAATGCGTCGCGAATATATTATTCCATTTATTTGAGTAATTTAATTGCAGAATACCTATAATATTTTGCCACGAGCCGCCACTGATATATATATATATATATATATATATATATATATATATATATATATATATATATATATATATATATATATATATATATATATATATATATATAAATATACAGGGTACGACTAACAGTATATTATATCACCATTAAAAAGATCTTTTAAAAATCCTTTAAAAATACCACATTTGTTATATCTTTCTTAATTAGTTTCAAAAATATAGCCATCCAAATCTAAAGAATTATTTTTAATTCCCATTTAAAACGTAATAAATACCTGTAATTTTTTTTATTTTTTAATGTATAAATGAAATAAAAACACTATTTTGTAGGGTTATTAATTATGTAAAATGTGAAGTTTTTATCAGAATGCTTTAACATCTAAAGATATACAGGTCACGACAAAAGGTTTTTATTTTTTTAAATGAAATACCCTATGTGTATTAAATTATCAATAAAAAGGTACATAAGTCAAGAGAGCGTAACAAAGTGCTTTTGAGACGGGCAAAATTTCGACAACCAAAAAATATAACTTCAGGTTAGTAGACAAAGCGTTTTAGGGGCCACCTCCAATAAACAACCCATTGTTAAAAGGTCTTTTGGGGCGCCTGGGGGAGGGGGAATTGCCCCATTGCCCTTCCCCTGCGTGCGGCTCTGGAAGATAGATAAAACAAAAAATATTTTTAAAGCTTTTTGAAACATATTTTAAATTGAAAATGGACAAGAAAATTTGCTTTATTAAGAAATCAATGAGGTTTTCATGAATTTTTATATTTATCCAAAATGGTCACGAAAATGAGCCTACAACCAGCTTTAAAAGAATTTAAAAAACGGCACAAAATAATAAAGTGTTTTACTTTATTTAACATTCTTAAGCGATGATTTATTATAATCCTTTCGCAGGTTTACTGACCCTTAATCCTTCTTACTATCAGTGGTTATTTGTTAAAGTTCCCATAAAACAAGATTAAAATTTACAAATCACATTTGTTAAGATTGTAACAGAGACACAGAATGGACATTGACAAAACTACCTGAGCATGGTCTACCACATTCATTGTCAGACAGAATTCCAAACGCTTTAGCTTTAATTAATAAAAACAACAACGCGTGTAGTCTTTTTTGGCACATGCCATTTTAAGCACGTAATAATTAATTCTAGCTTTGAAGAGCTTTTCTTAGATTAGTTAGATTAGTTATTTCAAATCTCTTTATTTCTTCTATTTGGCAAAACACAAAATATTGCACGATAGGCAGTATGGATTTCACCACAAGAGACCTAGAGCATATCTTCTTTCCTTCGTACTGGACAATTAGAACTAGTCTCTTAAATTCTTTTCGGGTGAATCCCAGATAATTTCTTTTGATCTATCTAAAGCTTTTGACCAGGTCTGGCATGATGCACTTTTCAATAAACTTTAATCCTACGGACTTCCAACTAAACTCTTTTACTGGCTCTCCAACTTTTTTTTCTAGTGGACGTATATCAGTTATTGTGGATGGCCACTCTTTAAGCTTTTACCAAATAAATTTTAGGGTTCCTTAAAGCTTAGATACTGGCACCAACTTTGTTTCTTCACACCAACGACCTTCTTTTTTCCACAACTAATAATAGTTTTGCTGGCGAAATCTTTAAGCATGACTAAAAACCTATTCCCAAGAAAGGATCTAAATCGCTTCCATCTAACTATAGACCAATTTCAATTCTCTCGGTTCTTTGTAAAGTAATGAAAAAATTAATTAATTCACAAATTCTTAAGTACTTGGAAAAACACAAAATTTTGCACGACAGGCAGTATGGATTTCGCCACAAAGATCTACAGCAGATCTTCTTTCCTTCGTATCACACTGTTGGAATAAGTCTCTTGAGTTTCTAGGTGAGTCCCAGATCGTTGCTCTTGATATATCCAAAGCTTTTGACCAGGTCTGGCATGCAGCACTTCTTAATAAACTTCCCTCCTATGGTCTTTCAACTAAACTCTGTACTTGGCTCTCTAGTTATCTATCTGATCGACGTATATCAGTTATTGTGGACGGCCATTCTTCAAGCTTTCACCAAATAAATGCTGGAGTCCCTCAGGGCTCAGTTCTGGCACCAACATTGTTTCTTCTTCACATCAACGACCTTCTCTCGTCCACAACTAATTCCATTCATAGTTTCGCCGACGATAGTACCCTTCACTCCAGTTTTCAGGTTCCTAAACCCATCACTAAACCTGACTTGGAAAATAAACGCAGAGCGATGCAGATATCTCTTTCTCAGGATCTTAATTTAATATTGGATTGGGGCGCCAAAAATCTCGTCCATTTTAATGCATCCAAAACACAGTCATGTTCCTTGTCGCGAAAAGAGTCATCAAATACTCATCCTCTACTTATGAGCGGCCAAGTTCTACAGAGCAAAGACACCTTCAATCTCGTGGGCGTCACATTTGAAAGTAACCTTAACTGGCATAAACACATTGTATCTATAGCCACGGCAGCTTCAAAAAAGCTTGGATTTCTCTTTCGAGCTAAAAGTATTTTTCCGCTTCTAATTTATACACTTTATATGTTTCCCAAATCCGACCTCCCTTGGAATATTGTTCTCATATCTGGGGCATGGCGTCCCCAACAACCCTGAGCATTCTTGATTCTATTCAAAGAAGAGCTGTTCGTCTCATTAATGATCCTTCACTTACAGAAAGGCTTCCCTCTCTTGCCCATCGTCGGGCTGTGGGCGATTTATCGCTTTTTATAGGTACTTCCATGGCTTCTGCTCTGAAGAATTGACCAGTATAGTTCCTCCACTCACGGTTCCCAACAGAGAAACTCGTGGTTCCGCGCATATGCATCCCTATACGGTCCAACTGGACAGGCCCCGAACTTCTCACTTTGTTCGTTCTTTTATCCCTAGAGTTTCTAGATTGTGGAACCTGCTGCCCGCGGAGGTCTTTCCTTCCCCCAAATCTTCAAGTATTTAAGTCCCGTGTCAACAAACTCCCTCTTACCTCGCTTAAGACACCCACGGTACGTTAGTATTTAGGCTTTTAGCCTTCGTGGTTTGTCCAAAGATAAAAAAAAAAAAAAAAAAAAGCAAACGAAGGACGATGCAGATATGTCACCTTTAGGCATAACCTTAACTGGTATAAAAACATTATATCTATCATAGCTACGGTAGCGTCAAAGAACTTTGATGTCTTTTGGAGCCAAAGAGTATTTATTTATTTATTTTCTTTGTAAATCTGACCCTCTTTTGAAAAACAAAAACTATTAAAGAGGGAGTTTAAAACCGTTTAAGATAAAAGGATAAATGACTCCCTTTCCCATTTGAACTTTTGACGCATAGTCCAAGAGTCCGTGAGCGGAAGGCCTTTTTGTTTTGTAAAAGCTGAAATTTAGTCAGTGCATGCTACCAACATAAATAGAAGCAATGGTAGACTTTAAAGATTGACTCATAGTGGCTTTGGCAGGTACCAGGTACCAAAGGTTGATGAATTGAAACATAACTTTCCTTGTTTTGTAAAAGCTGAATTTACCCTAAGTTATCTATTAGAAGATATTTTCTCAATCGCCAGTTCGGGCAGAGCCAACCACTTGGCAGACAAACGTCCCAATAGTCGGAGAAAGTCAAATATTTCTGTTATTTAGCAAGATATGACATAAAACTAAGTAATCATTGTAGGGTTTCCAATTGGGCATGTGCTAAAAATATGTCGATTATGAGTGTCCCAAAAAAGATAATGCTGTAAAGTTAGTTGTTTTAGTGTTTTTGGGACATTCTATATGCATCAAAATATTTTAGGTCATGTCTATGTGGAAACCTTACAACTCTTGTCTCTTGTCATATCTTGTAAAAAAAATTTTGGACTTTCTTGGACCATTATGTTTCGTTTGAGAACAAAATGTTTGTCTACCAAGGGGTTGATCTGCAAAAGTGTCTGGCGACTGAAAAAATATCTTTTAACAGGTACCTAAGTAATATATTTAAAATTTAGCTTTTACAAAATGACGAAAGTTAAGTTTTAATTAATAATTACCTGTTACCTGCCAAAGCCAGAGTTAAGCTTCATAGCATACCATTATTTCTACCTATGTTGGGAGTATGCACTGACAAACTTTTAGCATTTACAAAAAAAGAAGGTCTGCCGCTCACAGGCTCTTACTCTTGTATGTGTTGGTGGAAAAGGGATAACTCTGAATAAGTAAATTTTGACACAAAAATGTGTCCTACTGAAAATAAAAATTGACGTGACAATTGACAAATAACAAAATTATAAAGGGTGGCTCGTTTTAAATAGAAATGCAATGTATAACGGAGCTGTAAATCTACAAAAGATATTGACGAACTAGACTTATGTATTTTAATACAAATAAATGCCACTGTTTATTTTATAAGGTAAATACGCTCATCCTATTCATACACTGCCTTTTCCAAGATTTTGTGATTTTCTTCTGACTAAATAAATTCGTCTGTTTATTTTGGGTTTATTGCCAAGAAAAGGTTAATAAGAATTTTCTGAATTTAATAAATAATGTAAATCCCTGAGGAAACCAACATCAATCTACTAAGAATTGTTAGTTGCTTTGTACAGTTATATTCATAAAAAGGCTTACACGTATTAAAAAGAAAGATAGTTATCTTTCTACCCTATTTTTGCAAAAACTTGCTTTTACAAAAGATTTTTCTTACAGGGGATTAAATGTCATTAAGTTTTCTATAAAAGAAGACATTGGCGTGCACTCTGTTTTTTAAAATATCTAGTGACAACTTTTAACAAATTGTGACTGTCTTTAAAAATGCCAGGTCAATTATTTAAAAATGAAAAAGCTTAAGTAGTCTGCAGAATAGAAGAAGAATAAATATTAATAATTATGATTTAATTTACTTAAACAAAATATTATTTGCCTTTTAATTTTATTCTGGAGAAAAGCCAAATAATATTTTGTTTAAATTTAGTCTCCCAGAAAATAAATAAACCATAAAATTTATTTACTTATTTTCATGTTCAGGCTCGACGCTAATGTATTTAATTTTTGCAAATCTATAACATGTGATAACCTCCTTAACATACTCAGTTTTAGAAGCCAGTTTTACATAAAAATAGATAAAGATGTTTCTCTTTTTAATCCTTGGACCAAAGAAGACAAAACAAAAATTGAATTTTTAAATGGCTTTTTACAAATGAAAACAAAATTTTAAAAGAAAATATTGTGTAAAGAATTCAATTTTATGTCAAAATTTGAAGGTTAAGCATTTTTTCTTCTAAATTTCTCTATCTTTTGACCAGTATTTTAGTTTTAATGCGTAATGTGAAAAAATCATAAAAACATTTTTTTACTCTGCCTTATACTTCAAATTTGCTACATTTGCTTAAGAAATTTTGTTCTGTTTTTAAAAATAAAAGTATGTACTTTAACTTTCTGCATTTTTCGTATTTTTGTTATAACTCGCCCGGTATAATGTCAAATGGAGTAAAACTTTGTATTATTAGTTTTAAACCCTGCTCTCATGCTACCAATTTTCCCAAAATACTGATATAAAATTTTACTGTATAATAAATTTTGGCGAACAACAATCGCAGACGCACAATTACATTTTGTTATACTTACATTTCTTTGCTAAATTTTTTTCGCCATTGTAGCTGTTTACTTTATAAAAAACAATTTAAAAAATTAATATAAATTTGATAAACACGAACCGCACACCTAAATTGCCATCGAACTTGTCAAGCAGTTTTGGTTAGTTCTGGTTATATGGATGGTGGAGGGAGGATAACCATCTTTTATGGCGGACAAGTTGAAAAAGTGGCCATCGGAATGTAGCAAGTTGGGATGGCGCCACAGTAGCCAGTGGAGGGATTTTGGTATTTCTTTCCTTTTTTATTTTGTATCTATCTGTCCTTTTTCATTTTGTATCTCGCTCTAATAATTCATGCTCGTTGGTTAAAAAATCTCCTCTGGCTACTGTGGCGCCACCTTAAGTTGCTCCTTTCGACGGACACTTTTTAAAACATTCAGATGGTTATCTTCCCCTCCACCATCCATATTCTGGTTAGTCAACCATCTTTAAAATAGACGATATACGGTCAAATCTTTTTGTCCAACCCCAAAATTTGATGGTGTGCGGCTTTGTTTGGTGTATATGTCAAACTGTAAAGTTACTTGACATGTTTGATGAAAATTTGGATTGTGGAACTATTAGTAGAAGAACTAGTTATTTTTTTAAATCTTTGTACAAACCACGAAGGCTAAAAGCCTAAATTCTAACGTACCGTGGGTGTCTTAAGCGAGGTAAGAGGGAGTTTGTTGACACGGGACTTAGATACTTGAAGATTTGGGAGGAAAGGAAAGACCTCCGCGGACAGCAGGTTCCACATTCTAGAAACTCTAGGGATAAAAAAACGAACAAAGTGGGACGTTCGGGGCCTGTCCAGTTGGACCTTACAAGGATGCATACGCGCGGCACCACGAGTTTCTCTGTTGGGAACCGCGAGTGGAGGAACTATACTGGACAATTCCTCAGAGGAGAAGCCATGGAAGTATCTATAAAAAAGCGATAAAGCCTTTCTGTAAGTGAAGGATCATTAATGAGACTAATAGCTCTTCTTTGAATGCTTAGGGTTGTGGGGACGCCATGCCCCAGATATTAGAACAATGTTCCAAGGGAGGTCGTATTAGGGACACATATGAAGTGTATAAAGTAGAAGGGGAAAAGTACTTTTAGGCTCGAAAGAGAAATCCAAGCTTTTTGAAGTTGCCGTGGCTATAGATACAATGTGTTTATGCCAGCTAAGGTTACTTTAAAAGATATTTTTAACGGCGAGACTGGTGATAATATACAGGGTGAAAAAAAAGTTTTTTTTATGAGTATATTATATTACCATTAAAAAAATACCACATTAAGTACATCTAACTTTATTAGTTTTAGAAATATGGCCATCCAAATCAGCCACACCTTTCAGTTTGGCTGGCAGGGACTTGTGCTCATTTAAAACACCCGTCATTTTTTTCTAACCCTACTATAAATGAACTAAATTCTAGAAAAATTTCAAGCTTACAGCTTCAAGTTTTTTTGATTTTATTATTTTTTAAACTTTCAAAAATATACAGGGTGATGATGTGCACGGCTGATGCCTGCTAGGTTATGATTTTCGTACTTAGCATGCTATGACTCATCACTATACAAATTTCCAGCCTTACAGGTCTAACGTTACTTAAAGGGTTCACCAGCTCTGGGACTAATAAGACAAGCAAATTTGAAAGTGTAATTTATATTCGTATTACCAAGTAACTTCAGTTTTTTATCATTCTATAAACACCAACATTGAGTTAAAAAAGTAAAAATTCTAGCAAATAAACGGACGTTTCAAACAAACTTGATTGGACGTCTGCGGTTCTGCTGCAAATTTTCGTAATTGACAAACCTGTTTGACAAAAAGTTTGATCATTTACCAATTGCTTTATATTTGACCAACACATCAAATATCAAACAAAATCGCATACGATAAAATTTTCGTGATGATCGATTACTGCCTTTTTTTAGTATCAAAGTAACGTTCATTCTGTAATAAATCAGTTGTCAGTTTTTTAGGAGACACTGCATCGTAAACAAAACGTATTAAATATTTTTTGAGGCGCTAACATCTATAAAAGAGATAAACGGGTGACTTTAATTGTAGACTTCAAAAGTAGATTGGATTGAGGGCTGAAATCAAATCGGAAAAGCTAAGAAAATTACTTTTGCCAACAAGAAAGCGAAATACAAACCAGTGAAATGGAAAATCAATGGCAAAATAAAGGGGGTTAAACGATGAAAAAGATTGCTGGCCTTTCTACGCAGTTAAACAAAACATTTATACGGGGTGTAAAGAGTTTAACCATAGATACCACCACCCTGAAAAAAGAAAAAACTAACGGAGATAGAGATGTAAGAGACATATTTATTTCAAAAACTGTAATCATGGGTTTGGAACATCCTTTGAAAACCCAAATTTTTATTAGTTTTAAAAAATCGCCTAATATTTTGACATAAATTATCTGAAGTATACCATATGCCTAGGCTAAAACATTGATATACAGGGTGAGTTTTTTATGTTTAGTACAGGGATCTCGGAAACTGCCGCAGCTACAGAGGCGCTAAAATGGGAAAAAAGTTGTAGTTTTTAAAGCTTAGTTTAAATTACTTTTTGTTTTATACAAAAAAATCAAGGCTTGCTGGATAATTTGAAAAACCCCTTTTTTCCAAAAATTGTTTTTCTTTATAGCTCAGGTAATATTCCAAATAGAAAAAAGTGTAAATATAAAACTTGTAGATAATTAACTTGCATTTTTTAAAATGTAAACGATAATTGGCTGGGACATTTTTAAAAAGGACTTTTTATAAAAAAATTAAACAAAAAAACTATTCAGCAAAATTTCGTTTTTTATCCGGATAATTTGGCTGTAAATTTTTAAATTTGTTAAACGCGCAGGGCCGTATTTATCCATTAGGCTGACTAGGCTACAGCTTAGGGCGCCATGAAAAAATAGGCGCCAGACAGGGGAGTAATAGACGTTACACAGGAAAGTTTTTAAAAAAGGAGGGAATGACCTTTTTTTTTGGTGGTGAAGTAAGGCGCCTGGCACTCAAAATAAGCGCTACGAAGGAAAGGATCTTTTTTTTCCTCTTCAAATTTTTTTTTAGTGGAAAATAGGCGCTTCAGGAATTCTAGCCTAGGGCGCCTCAAACAGTTAATACGGCCCTGTATTGGCGAGTAAAATTTCCACAAAATGTTGAGCATACCTGGTAATATAAACTTTTTATAATTTAATTAAATTTGCAGATGGTTGTAATGCATGTGGAAACATTTTTAATTTTTGTGTTAAGCTCGATGGAACTAATGACTTAGGGAATTAACATAGCAACATAAATGGGACATGAAAACTAGTAAAATGTTTTAAAAGGGTTTCCACAACAAACTTGGATTGCATTGGAGCAAAAATTAAAAATATTTTTAAATATATAAAATATTATAAATTTGAGTATAAATATGGAAGTGTCGGAAAATATAAGCGATAAAAAGTCGACTAAATAAGGGCCGAAGAGAAACTATTTTTTTAATTTTGAAAATGTTTGTAAAGGCACCTAATAGTTCGAGCCAAAAAGTATTTTTCCCCTTCTAATTTATACACTTTATATGTGTCCCAAATCCCACCTCCCTTGGAATATTGTTCTCATATCTGGGGCATGGCGTCCCCCACAACCCTAAGCATTCTTGATTCTATTTGAAGAAGAGCTATTCGTCTTATTAATGATCCTTCACTTACAGAAAGGCTTCCCTCTCTTGCACATCGTCGGGCTGTGGAGGATTTATCGCTTTTTATAGGTATTTCCATGGCTTCTGCTCTGAAGAATTGTCCACTATAGTTCCTCCACTTACGGTTCCCAACAGGGAAACCCGTGGTTCCGCGCGTATGCATCCCTATACGGTCCAACTGGACAGGCCCCGAACTTCCCACTTTGTTCGTTCTTTTATCCCTAGAATTACTAGGTTGTGGAACCTGCTGCCCGCGGAGGTTTTTCCTTCCCCCAAATCTTCAAGTATTTAAGTCCGTGTCAACAAACTCCCTCTTACCTCGCTTAAGACACCCACGGTACGTTAGTATTTAGGCTTTTAGCCTTCGTGGTTTGTCCAAAGATAAAAATAAAATAAAAAACAAAACTTTAAAACATAATTCCGGAAACATATGGTACGAAAGTTTAAAAATAAAGTAAATAATATTATAAATATTTTACATGATCTTTACTAATTTGATTAAAATTTGGTACAGTTGTCAAAAGAAATAGGGCGCCAATTTAGCATTAACTAGATTAAAATTATTGGGGTCAATAATATCTTGTTGGGCACCATTACCCATATTATAAAAAGTGCGCCACTGACTTTTTAGTCTAGCGTTTTCACGTATCTAACTTCGTTTCCGATAAAATTAAAGACAATTATTCTAAAAGTACATATCTATAAACAAGATAAAATAAACAAAAAAAAAGGACTTTACAGTAAATGTATTTTAAGATAAGTTGGGCATTTTTCTTATTTTAGGGTCCATACAGTTTGTTTTATTATTTTTAATGGTTGTGTGATATTTTTATGTTGTGTGAAAACAAAAATAGATACAAAAAAAGTATAAAATACTAAATTTTATTGTTTAATTTAAAAAATACATATAATAACTACAAAATAAGTAAGTGGTTTACTTTCTTTTTCTTACTAATATTAGCTGTGGTGTCCACTGAGACGCCATTGAATTCAATAATTTAAAAAATACTTGGAGCTAAAAATGAACCCTATAACTTTAAAACAACTGTTTTAAGATGTAACCAAATCGGTTTAGGGATATTTAAGATCTTTAAAAAAATACCGACTTTTCGGCATTACCAATAAAATTTAGAAATGTTTTGTTTTCTTAGATATTTTACAGTGTAGTAGAACTAATATAATCTTTAGGATATTATTCAAAAGCTTCTCTTCTGGATTACATAAGTATAAACATAAATACTTTTCGATGCCGGAAACATTATGGTTTACGTGACATTCTTCACGTATTTTAATACTGATTTATGGTGTCTATAGCTTTAAAAGTGCGTATCGAAATTTGTGTTAGGAATTTATGTATTTAGTTCGAAATATGGGGTTAATTTAAAGATAAATTAATTTTAAAAACTTTTCACTTGTACTGACGAATCATATGAAGAAAATTTTGTACTTAAAAAATCTTACAGGGTGTTACACCGCCAATTATGACATTGTTTATAAAAATATATATATTTGGTACCAAAGACAATTATAGTTTAACTATCTCTTGATGGTACAAATATCCTAAAATCCGAATAGGAAGCCACCTTCACCCATCTGTTTATCTGTTAAAAACTTATATTAGAAAAGGTGTTTCTATAGGGTTGCCCAAAAATTCAGGTCAAGGCTATGATTTATTAAAAAGAAACAATGTTAAGGTTTTTAAGTCAACCACACTTAATGTCAATTTTTACTTTATTTATTCTACATGACGGTACTTATATGATACCACATTAATTTTTTTCTCCAATTTTCTTAAGAAAGCCATGAAATTTTTTCAAATTTTTAAATTTTTTAAATTATTTGGTACACTCTATATTATTTAAAAAATATATTTGGTTAACTTGCATTAGCAGGTATTTAAAGAAATAATGGTTGCTATTATACAAGGTGTCTCAAAACTTTAAGGTTATTTTTTAAATTAAATATGATCTTGACTATAATTTTTAGGCAACCCTACATCGATAAAATTAAAGGAAATATAAAAAATACCAGTGGCGTACCACATTAAAAAATACTCCAGTACTCCGTACGCACACCACTAAGTAAAAAATTTTAAATCAAATTTTTTTTTACTTTCTGGGTCAATATCTTAACGTGTGCTTTGTTACTTAAAAAATCTAAGCGTTAACAAAAATACGAAATGTAAGCAAATTAATTGCGGGAAAAAGGAAAAATGCAAGAAAAAATGTAAAAATACTTTTATTGCCAGCTTTTGTCATATAAGTCAATTCATACGGGACAGCTTTAAATGACGCCATCCTCAGACACCTAATCTAAATTATAGTTTAAAAAAAGCTTACCTGATATGCATCGGGTATGTTCACTGGCTCTCCGCTCTCAGCTACGTATCCGACAATCCCCGTTCCCCATGGTATCCGAATTTCATCTTTCTTTTCCATCTCCATCAGGGTACTTCTTGAACAAACGTCAAACAGTTTTGAAACCTTTAAAAAAAAAATATTTAGTGATTAAGATTAAAATTAACCAATTTCTTATTTAAAATTATAACAAGACGGGCTGCTGCTTATCAGCAGCGCCTGGTGATGGCCAATTTGGAGGGTCAATCCGCACCATTGTTAAATGTGCTAATGTTTGTTTCTTAATTCTTGATTATTAGTCTATCAAATCCTTTAAACCTGAAAATAATAAAAGGCCTAAATAAAATTTTAACATTAGTTTTTACCCATTGTGCGGGTTAACCCACCAAATTGGTCATCACCAGCCGCTGCTGCTGTTTATGTTTGTTACACATTGTACTTACTAAACATCTACTTCTTGTCGCAACAAGTCCGTTTTCTTGATGAGGACATCCTCCTCCTTTTTCTCCTTGTACCAAAAGAGAGAACCTCTGTCAGCGTGTAACAACGTGGAGACGTTCTGCAGAATTTTGTGGCATAGTGATCGAACTTCTAGCTCGTTGCATATGTCTTTTACCTGAAAAAAGTGGATACATTTAAATACAGGTAAATCCGAGCGAGAGCTGTGGAAGTGGTGGGACTGACTATACAGATATACATATCAAATAGGGTATTTACTTAAAGCACTTTGAAGCACCTATTTAATAGTAATACAATATACAGGGTGTTTGATTTAAAACGTTATAGTTTATTATTAAACTCCTGAGAATGATCATTAATGGTAATAAAATGTACAGGGTGTTCCATTAAAAAATGCAATTTTATTCTGTATCTCGAAAACACGATTGTAAATTGTTTATGCTAATCTATAGTCTTGAAAAGCGTTCAAATGTTACTAGTTTATTAAATAAAACAATGTTAGTAAAATACATTATTACAATTATAAATGTGATAAGTTCTTGAAATTTGTTACTCTAGTTTAGTTTAACTTAACTTAATTCGTTTGTATAAATACAACTTTAATCTTTTTACTGTACGATTTTTTGATAAAAATAAAGCACTAAATTTCAAAATGACAACGTTGTCACGCTAACTGGTATTTTTATTGTTGTTCATAAATATGAGGCGATAATAATGTAACAATTTTTAAAAATATATTAGCATCTAACTAGCAAACCTAGTTTAACCGAAAAATCTAAAGTTTCTACCATGGACGTAGATTTGCATGCTCTTCAATGAACTTTAATAGAATTTTTCTATAAAATAATTAGGGAGCCAATAATTGACCCCTTAAAAATTACATGGGATATCCTATGTCCCGCCCGGCGATGCATCACCTGGTAAATCCTTATATTAGATGAAAATCGCTTAATATATGAGTATTTAAAGATTTATTTTCATTTTGGCATTCAAAAATGACATTAAACAAGGCATAACGACCATGATCACGCGGACATTTATAATGATACATGACAGCCTTACTAAGCAGCACATTACGGTACCAGGTACTGTAATGTGCAATTACGAGCCCCAAATTAATACAGGGTAAGTGGATTTACTCGACAGTATGAAATAAAAAACATTTTCGTAAAAACAAAGTTACAATGCAAGATCAAAAATTTTTGGTTTCCAATGTCTTTGCCAACTCAAAAGAAAAGTCAAACCCAACATGATTTAGCACTCGACCGCCAAAAAAAAATCGTGTTTTTTACCAGTAAGAGAAAGCCCCTGCCGCAAATTTAGTCTAGTGCTCCCTACAAAAAAAACATACCAGGTATCAACGAATTTATTAGACCAGCCATAACTCCTAGAATAAACCTACATATAAAATAAAATTTCAAGTATATTTTAACATTTTTGGGTTTCTGATACAATTTTAATTAGAATGTAATATTTTAAAAAGTTTTTAAGCCTGCTTTATTTTTTAAAGTCATTTTAAATATTGTATCTAGATGGCCATGATTAGATGCAAATTTCTAGGTGATGTTAGAAAAATACAATAATTGCAAAGTTTTAGTGACTTGAATCAAACATTTAAGTTGGCAAATTGACATTCTCGTGTCTAACTATTATATTTTAAATGGCAACCGTTTTAAGACAAGCACCTTAAAAATATTGTTTGCTCCTCTGGCATGAAGCACTTTTATGCCCACAGCTGATTGTTGACCTCTCAGAGCTCGGGCAACAACTTTCAGCCGCTGGCGTAAAAGTGCTATTTTACGCCCTTGGCACAAAAATAACTATTTTGTTCAGGTGTTTTTCTCAATTTATAGTGCCTAAAGTATAGAAGTTATGGCTTGTCTAATAGATTTGTTGACATCCGGTATACCATAATCTACTTGACAAATACTAAAAACAGTCCAATATTGCTTAAATTTTATAATAAAAGTAATTAAATTTTATTTATTGTAGACAAATATTTATTTATATTTGACAAAGCCCTGTTTTTAAAAGCGTTTTTAATTTTTTAAATTTTTAAAGACACAGCACAAAACTGAAAAGGTTTTATTAATTTTTGTTCCAAATAAAGGTTTTTTACTCACTTAATCTACAAAATTTTACGTCCCAAAACATTTCATATAATTATTTTTACTTTATAATTTAAAATAAAACTGTGGCAAAACCAAGACTAAAAAGATTACTTTCGAAATACAAAATTAAAACACCTTTTTGGCGACGATTTAATACTTAATGTAGGCAAACGAGTTTTTATCTGTTATTAATTGCTCCCAGATGTTTAGTTTACATTAAAATTAAGTGGAGATGGCGAGATCGTAAAATTTAACAATTAATTTTTTTGTTTTTAGAATTTCAAGTACCTCATAAATAACGGTTATTTTAATATAATTCATATACCCACAAAACTCAGACTACATTTTTTGTTAAAAGTAACGTTATTGTTATGTCGTATACAGGGTGTCCGCTAACTAATGGGATACAGAAAAATCATAGATTTCTTATGTTAAAATATTAAAATTTAATCAAACATACCTATATCCAAAAGTTGATAATAAGGAAAATACAGGGTGTCACGGGGAAAAAGTATTTTTATTTATTTTTTGATAATTTTGATACGTTTTGTATATTTTAGTTAAATTTGGTGTCTAAGGGTTTTTATGTTATTTTTATGTGTAAGCAATGGGGGCTAGCTACACTATTAAAATTTCTCTTCCAACTTTTTGTGCTACTTTGTATGTACCATCTAAGTAAACCAGTAAACTCACATATGCTTTCTACACAAAAAGTTATACTTTGTAAGAATGACTCTGAACAACCGTTATTAAAATATTTGCATTTAAGTGTTTTAGTGCAATCAAAAAGTACATACAGGTTGAGCTTAATAACATAACACATAGGCATTGTGAGGAAAAGAGACAATCTAACTAAATCCCGGCATGTAAACATGCGTGACTAATACTGCTTGTTTTGTTATTTTATTACTCGCCGATGTACCAAAACAGCTTGCTTAAGCAGTATGTGGAAGAATACATTGAATTATTCGTAATATCATGAGGCAGTTGTAGTTATGACTAATACACTGTTATTAAAGGTATTTTTGGTTGCATAAAACCACTTACAAATTCTTGAAAACGGTTGCTTAGAGCCATTCTTACAAAGAGTACCTACCTTTTTTGTGTAGAAACCATTGAGAAGTGTACTGGTTTACTTAAGTGGTACATACAGTGTAGCACAAAAAGTTGGGAGGTTTTAGAAAAAAAATACTTTAGTCAGCCCCCTGGATTACACATAAAAATGAATATCAGATCTGAATGGCTCATGTCAAAAAACCCCTAGATACCGATAGATTTTATTAAAATATTCCAAACGTATCAAAAGTTATCAAAATAAATTAAAAATATTATTTTTACTTCGACACCCTGTATCTTGCTTATTAGCAACTTTTGGATATAGGTATGTGTGGTTTAATCTTCATATTTTGGCATAAGGAATCTGTGGTTTTTCTGTGTATCTTTAATTAGGGGACACCCTTGATATGTAGGTCTAGTCACATTTAACCTCAAGGAGCCTGCAGCCGTGCGTCTCGCTGGTATAATGTAAGAGGATGCGGCGCAAAAGCTTTGTAATTAATAAAATTGCAGTAATAGGAGTCTGTTATACTACACTTTCAATTACACCTTATCTATACAACATTCGAAGTTTTGATAAAAGGAACAGAGATAAGAAGGAAAATCTGTTTTATTTAGACAATGCGATAAACATACATAAAACAATAGACTCAGCTAACCAAAAATGCTTTTTATATTTTTGAGGGCATGAAACGTACTTTTGAATTTTTCCAAATTCATCTGCCCCACTTTCCTTAATCATTGTGAATCCGAGCTCGGTGCGGCCTTGTGTGGTTATGTGTGGCCAGACTTCATTTCGTATTTAAGGCCAGTTGTGGATAATGGTTTTTAGAATAGGCTTAAGTTATAATATGGGTTACCTTTATTAATTTAGATAATAAATTGTAGTTTTTACTTCTCACAAGACAAAATATTTTTAAGTCTTCGGCACCACTCAGGGTAATTTTTGCCTTTTAAGTGACTTTACAAACGTGGTATGCAGGTCAGTTTTTGGTCAAAGATAACAAGGTACACCTGGAAAAAGGGGGAAACAACATCCCGCGTCTTTGGTATAGTTACAATTAGTAACAGTAGTGACGCTAGGGGGACTAAGGAGGGGCCCTATGTTTATTTGTGTTTTTTTAATTAATTTGTAGTGGCCATTTGTTTCCCAACGTATACTTTACCACATTCGCAGGGAATCTGGAAGATACAGTAGTAACCTAAAATATTATTGTAAGGTTTTGTCTTTGTTAGAATAATTCCCAAAGTGGTAAGATATTTGAATGCTGTTCAGAAATTCAAGAGTTTGTTTTTTGGAAAAATGGTCGTTGTGGAATACGTCGATATTTATATATGTCAGCGGACTTTTTATGATTAAGTTGTATATCTAAAAGTGTCCAAAAATAAGCGACAACAACTATTTGTTGGTTTGCTCTTTATTTAGGTTTCTTAGTAAATATCTAGATAAATATTGATTTAAGGAATAGGACATGGTACATCAAAAGTAGTTGAAATTTAAAGCAGAATTTGAAATTTTATGATAAAACAATAAGTATAGGTTATAGGCGATTTCTATTTTTGGGGCACTCTGTATACATAAAAGATTGACGTAATAACGCGTTTTTTCAAAAAACAAATCACTTGTCTTTAAATCTATTTGTTTCGGTTCACTCGCCTTGAAGGTATAGCTCAAACGGTATTTGAAATTTTAGAATAAACATTTACATAAAAACATTAGTCTTTTCTGACCTGACGATGTCGCTTTTTATTAGCTAAAGTGTAACGGTGCTGATGCTTTTCAGTTTTATGTGATGTTAAAAAAGTATTGATTTACTATATACTCGTAGAGTAGTTTAAGTTATCACTTGAAAACGGATAGATATTATTAGTAATATTAAAACCGTTCATATTGTTACAGACAATGTCTTTAGGTTATAGAATTTTCGAAAGTTAGGATCATTTAATTTAGTTTGTAAATTTATTTAAATAATTTACCTTAATTTTTCCAAGTTCTTTTATCACTTTCGAAGGTTTCCGAAAACGCCCGAATTATCCATTGAGAACTTTTATGCCATCCTGTACTATGGCATTTTCGCGATATTTCTCCAAGATTCTAGATCATTCTTTACTCTTCCACCATACTATAAAAGGGCGACGGGAAACCTCCGATCAGTAGTATAGATTCGACTTTTGTACTGTAAACTTCAAGACATTGACAAGTGAAAATTTAGTCGTTGTTATAACCATACTTACGTTCCATTGTTAACAAAGGTATAAAAACGAAGACACATGTTTTTATATGAGGTGTTTCAGAACATTTGGTGGTGCAGTTAAGGTAGAGGCGACTATCATGTTAGCAGGTTGACAGGTACCAACTACGTCACCTTGTTTAACCTGTTGAGGGTAATCCTTTAGGTTCATCATTCGGACAAATACCATGTCTCTTTTGGCTTGCGTCAGAGTTCTGGCCGGTAAAATTCCTTTAGCGTATAACGGACTATTTTAAACTGGTTCGGCTAAAACAATTTCACCTTCTTCTGAGTCTTCAAACTTTGCTTGTATAATGCTTTCTGCATTTGGCGGTAATAGGACATCTTCTCTAAGGACAATTTTTCGAATTATTGTTTCACTCCTCCGTGGTAGTCTCATTATGATCTCCTAATTATTGGTTCGTAGTATCCGTTGTGGAAGGTCTAGTACAAACTTCTGATTTTCCATAACGTCAAGACCAAGAATAACTTCGTCCAGGATGTCGGCAACAAACACGACATGGATAAATGTTGTTCCTACGGTTATTCTGGCTTCATGTATGCCTTTAATGGGTATAACTTCTCCATTTGTCGTCTTGTTTCTTCTTGACTAATTTGAATTTCCCGCTTCATTTCTTTTTGGTTGGTCTTCATTTCCTCTTAATTGGCCTTTGGGTCTTTCTTGAGGTCTTCTTGACTGTTATTCATGTCTACTTTAAGGGATTTTTGACTGTTTTCCATGTCTACTTTAAGGGATTCTTGACTGGTCTGCATTTCCATCTTTATTTCTTCTTTTAGGGTTTCTTGTTTTTCCATCATTTGTTTAATTAGTGCACTTAACTCCTCCATAACTGCTTGCTGTCTTGTTTCTACAGACATGCAATCTTCTTCAACGGCTTCGGCTTCCTCGGGTAACCTTGTTCCGCTTCCGACACCTGCAGAAATCCCACTTATGACAGTAAATGTTCCGGAAACACATCGTATAAAAACACGTGTCTTCGTTTTTATACCTTTATGAACAATGGAACGTAACTATGGTTACAACAACGACAAAATCTTCACTTGTCAATGTCTCGAAGTTTACAGTACAAAAGTCGAATCTATACTACTGATCGGAGGTTTCCCGTCGCCCTGTCTGTAACCGGTTTGATTCCTCTATCTGTTTTTTTTTTTTTGCAAAAAGGTATACTTTATTTAAATTAATATCGTGGTGTGCCGTGTTTTCTAAAATTGCATTTAAAATCCACATATACCAGCATTTTGTAAGTAATAAATAACTCCATTCTTTGCAAAAATCATTAAAATATGGTAAAATTATTTAAAAGTTAATGATATTTACAAAAAATGCTTTTTTATTATATTTAAAAGACCGGCATGTCTGAATTTAAAATGCAATTTTTGAAAACCTGTTAAAGATATGGACTCAAATAGAGTATGCCGTTTTTCTAAAAAAAGATAAAGGTATCAAACGGTCAAAGCCAAATGACAAATTTGTTACCTGTGGCAAAAATGCCTACAAAAATGAAAAAAAAATTGTTTTAGCCTGTATAATCCGGATATACCAAACTTTCTTTTATCTTTGGAAATTATTATTAGCATCAGGTTATTTAATTGCCCAAATATCATTGGTACTGTGAAACAGTTCAAAAGCTATAATTGAACCATTTGTTTTTAATTCTTACTTTAAAGGTCAATACCTTCTAAAAAAGTGCGATAAAAATTCTCTTACTCCATCACCCCCATCATTTACGCCCTTACCTTTCCGGACACCCTGTATGTAGGAACTAGGACCGAAGCAATCTCATTTTAAATAGTATTAATATGAGATACTTAACAAGTATATTTTATACAGGGTGGCCCACCATATTCGACACGGTCTGTAGCTGGATAACCATGAGGTTTTTAAAAAAATTAAATACTGGAACATATACAGGTCGAATAAGACCACAGTATAAAATTATTTTAGTCTATACAGGGTGTCTCAAAAGTGTGACGTATCAAAGATATATATTTTTAAATGGAACACGCTATATTTTATGACGGTTTTAGATTCTACATAAAAAATACCTTAAGTTTGTTTATAGTACTAAGTGTCTAATTTTATTCGTTTTTGTGGTATTTGATTGTTTTGAATAGTGCAGAGGTAAAATTAAATTGATTTTACTTTAACACTTTTAACACTTTAAACTTTAAAATGTGTAACAAGATTAGAAATAGTCTGCCATATTATACGTAGGTCAAATCAAGATCAAATATTGTACAGGGTGATCAAAAAATAATTTCAATTTTTCAGAAAATCAAATACCCATATCTCTCTTATTTTTAATGGAACACCCTGTATTTTTTACGCTACATGATGACAAATAAAACACTTTTTTAAATGGTGTATAGGGTTCCTATACCTATCTTTTGGGCTTTTTTAGTAAAATCTGTTTTTACAAAAACGAATAAAATTAGACCCTTGGTACTATTAACAAACTTAAATTATTTTTTTATGTAGAATCGAAAACCGTCATAAAATATAGGGTGTTCCATTTAAAAAATATAATTTGATACGTCACACTTTTTGAGACATCCTGTATAGAGTAAAATAATTTTATACTGTGGTCTTATCCGACCTGTATATGTTTCAGTATTTACTTTTTTAAAAAACCCCATGGTTATCCAGCTACAGACCGTGTCTGTGAATATGGTGGGGCACCCTGTATGTTTATAAAAATAGTATTAATTAGGATAAAATTAATTAAAGAAACCCTTTAATTAAAAACAATTACACCAATACCCAGATCGAACACATCGGATAAAAAGATTTAAACAAATAGTTTGAAAGTAATATCAATTGATTTTTATTCACAATTGTAAAATTCCAACGTATTTTGCTTTAATGGGTCTTCCAATTCTATGTTGTATAAAGTCTTTTTGTATTAAGCAAAAAAATAAGAAAAAGAAAAAGAAAAATATGTTTAGTAGGGGTTCTTTGGAAAAATTGTATGTGTGTTAAGATAATTCCATTAAAGTTATTTACTTTAGTTACAATTATATTAAATAATATTATTGGTATACCTTTTACATAATACACACAACTCCAAAAGACCCCCTGTATATCTTGGTTATAAAGAATCTACATGTTTTTTAGTATTAGAATAAAATATTCTTTTATTTACGAAATAAAAAAGATCAGATACTTATTTGGAGATAAGAGTTTTTCTGGTTTTTGCGAAGATTTGACATTGTTTAGTTACTTTTATTTAGTTTATTTGCATTTTTAAATGCGCAAAGTTCTCATTGGTTCTAACTAAAAATGCCAGGACGTGAAATTTCTGTTTATAACCGAGCAAGAATAATTGCTCTGCATGAATCTGGATTTTCCAATCACCATATTTCAGCTTGTTTAAATATTCCAAGATCTTCTGTGAGCCGAATCATCAACAGGTATCAAGAAACTGGAAATGTCGAAAAATTGCCTCGTAGTGGGCGGCCACGTGTTTCTACCGAATTTACCCGCCGAAATTGGAATGCAACAGTTCCAGCCATTAGTGATCATTTCCAAGATACGCACAACCGCGTAATTTCCACCAATAACATTCGCAGAAGACTTCACAGCGCAAATTTACGGGCCAGAATATTTTTAAAGGTACCTCTTTTATTGCCTCGACATCGTGCTGCCCGCCACCAGTAGGCGAGAAACCATAGAAAATGGCTTTTAGCCCAGTGGGAAAAAATCCTTTTCTCTGACGAATCAAGATTCGGTTTGGTCAGTGATGACCATCGTCAAAGGGTATAGAGAAGAGCCAGGGCGTTAGTCAAGACTGAACTATCCTCGTAAAGTCGTTCCCTATCAAGAGGGAAGAGTAATGTTCTTGGGAGAAATATTGTACAACCGTCGAACCCCATTAA
This sequence comes from Listronotus bonariensis, assembly GCA_014170235.1. Taxonomy (NCBI): domain Eukaryota; kingdom Metazoa; phylum Arthropoda; class Insecta; order Coleoptera; family Curculionidae; genus Listronotus; species Listronotus bonariensis. Next base: position 5,647 of record JACEGR010006895.1, on the reverse strand, counting down.
TTCTTATACAATAAAATATGACTAAATTTACATGGAAAATGTTAATAGGCCAATTGTCATTCCCCTATGCCATGAAACTGGAGAGAATTTTATTTTCATGGATGATAACGCCAGACCACATCGAGGCGGAGAGTTCAAGAGCTTCCTAATGCTTCAGAAATCAACAGATTAGAGTGGCCAGCTAATTCCCCTAGACATGAATCCAATTGAGAATATGTGGGATATTGTTTCCAGAGCTATCCACAATCGCAATCCACCACCTAGAACCGAGGGAGGAACTTGCGGTAGCCGCCGTAGAAGAATGTGACCGCATATCGCAGGAATTAATTAATAATTTAATTATTTCCATGCCCAGACGTGGAAACTCATTATTCAGAAGTAAGGGAGGGCCCTAAATAAATTAAAAGTATAAAAATGCTAGGGGGTCCAAGACTTTTGGCGTTGTGTGTACCAAGCAAATAAATGTAGGGCGTATTGCTTTTATGTAATATGTAACTCTAGTTACAGTATAATTAATGTTAATTTTTGAACTCAAACATTTAAATATTTAGTTATTTGAACTTAATAATTAATACATAATGGATACCTTATAATCCTGCCATATTTTAATATCAGCTCTAATTATTATACATAATTTAAATAAATTATTACCCTCTGGATCATGTGGTGCGTCGCCGAGCGAAACATAGAAAATGACGAAAAATTGACACATACACTTTTTTTTAAAGAGCTAAAATGATACGATATTTTATTTGAAAATTAAAATAAAAAGCTCCTTACTGCTTGCAATTTTCTTGCACCGCAAGGTCACATCTTTCGGGACAACGTCCAACTTGCAGATGCAGATCTTTACACTATCTATTTATCTCTTTGTTTTATGGCTCTGATACTAAGTCAATTCGCCAGTTCTCCTGTTCTGGTCATATAAGCTATTGCTTATAAGCTTTCCCGGCTGTGTCCTTGGAAAATCTGGATAATCGAGCTCGAAACTCCCAGACTTTCCTAGCATATGAATAAGAAACACTTGTAAACATCAACAACAGCGATGAACTTCTGAACATGCATAAATTGTGACTGTCAAGCCAGCGGCTGCTACTGGTATCGCGCATAACCGTCACTTTCACTACTGACGTATTTCCGCAAAGCGTGCGCACCCCTCGACCATACGAGGACACATGTGTTCAGCACCAAAACGTAAAAACTTCAGGTTTTAGGAATCTTCACTCACAGTGCTTAGCCCCAGAAGAAAGAAGTCCCAATTTCGCGTGAATCTTTTCTCGCTCGTACGACGCCCTTAATTGCCTACTCGGGAAGTCTATGTAGACCTCTACGTAAACATGAACCGCACTACTCGAAGACCGCGGAAAGAGTCCCATCTTTACACTAGCCGAAGATAATTATTATTTTAAAGCTAACCAACCGCAGACCGGTCTTGAACTATTTTGGTCTCATCGGTACGGTGTAGGCGATAAAAAGCGAAGATGTTGAATAAACGTAGTAGTTTATAGTCCATTACGCCATCTATCGGTAGAGTTTTTTCCTATTTTAATTTTGTAAAATTATTAGCTTATTTTTCTGTCATATGTTATTTCGGTTGGATTTTGACACGAATTATATAATGTAACAAATTTTTTAGCGGGTTTTCTAGACATGACGTCAATAGATTTTTGAGCTTGTATGACGTCGAAAAGACGTCACTTTAACGACGTCAAAAATACGTCAGGGCGTTAATTATTGGCTTTCCTGTACATTTTACAAAAAAATCTTAGATAACTTTTCGAAAAGACCAGTAAGAAAACCCTTGTGCAAAGTTTAAAAAAAAAAGAAATTATAAGCAATTTTTAAATTATTCAATTAAATGTATTTGCAAAATTACCAGATTTTCGGTACAGGTACCTCCAAAATAAATGTTGTCACTGACATAAGATAAAGTGTCAATAAATTAGTAACAGCCTTATAACTTACAAAAATTATTTGCTGGTGGCTGCTGTCTATTTGGTTTTACCTGAACCAAAAATTTGGTAATTTTGCAATTATTATGGTTGCACTACTACACACCTTGTATGTACAAACTGTCCACGGATGGGGTTTACAAGAGGACAAATAGATTTAAAAAAAAATCGGGAAAAATTTATTCTTTTTAAAAATTTTTGCTTGCAAAAAAAACATGATTCATGAAGAGAAAACTGTTGACTCTGTTTACAGGGGTCGCAAAAACTTAAATTTTTCTCCAAGAGTAAACTATCTTTATTTTCAATTCAAAATACCATTTAAAAATTTTATTTTAAATTGCATTTTTAATGACTTTAATAATGTAACAAGGGTATTAAAAAATTTAATATAACTGATTTAAGAATTATGTAAACTTAATTATTTTAAATCTTTATACTTAAACTACCTAAAAATGTTTCCAATACTGGCTTCTCAAACATCTGCTTTCTTCAAATTCCTTCACAACATATTTTTTTTAGCTGTAAACAAATGTAATCAAGGCATCTTCGCCAAATAATAAAGTTCAATAAAATTATGTTTTATTATTTTTATTGATTACAAACTTTTATCTAAATAATTTTTTTAATGACATATTGCTTCAAAATAAAATATAAAGAATGAAAAAATTTGAAAAAAATCATGTTTTTCAAGTTTTTTCGAAACCTGTATAAAAATTACTACTTTTTCCATGTGAATCATATTTTTACCAGCAAAAATCTTTAAAAAAATATATATTTTTTTATATTTTAGTCCATTTGTCCTCTTGTAAAAACCATCTGTTGACAGTCTGTATATGTTATAGAAAAAATACGAATGTACCTATTTATTTTTTTACAGATGCCCAATTTTAATTTAATATTCATAATTACTACAATAATTTGGGTTTTTTCAAAAATTATTTAGAGTAATTATTAAAAATTACAAAAAATCAAAATTTTTCACAATATATTATTTTATGACTCCGACTTTTTAATAGAATCAGAATAAATTAAATCGGATATTCTCGCTATAGCTTAAACTTAAAATACGTCATCGATATAACAAAAATCCAGCCACAATATTTGCGATTGTCCCATTGTGCTCTGACTTCCGACCCGATCGTCGCGCCAATTACTGGCAAGACCCACTCGGACTTTTTTATTTGGAAATCTTCCTAACAACCTAGACATACTCGACGACCGACGAATCTCAGTTCGAGTTTTTATCTCTTTCGGTTTCAACATGAGAGTGTAATTTGAAATTAGTATGAAGGCATGTGTACCTTCAATGCAAAAACAGAGTTTTAACAAGAGTATTTAATAAATTAATAATCTAAAAATCCACTTTATTTAGTAATATTTTGTATTATACTGAAGAACTATATCTCACATTTGGTTTTTAAATACAGGGTGATTTAAAAATCGATCACGAAACTTAAGGGGATGATTCTTCTTGACAAAATAAGGGTAGAGCTTCATATAATTTTTTTTTTAAATGTCGTTCGTTTTCGAGTTACAAGCTGTCAAAGTTCAATTTTTATTTTGTTTTTTTGCCATATTGCATTTATTTTACAACCAATTCAGCTGATATTTGGCACACAAATCGAGCTTTGCAGATTCTAAAATTTTAAGATAAAAGTACTTTTTTAAATACCGCCAGAGGGCAGTTTACCTAAAACTTAAAATTTATTTACATCATAATTTTTATATTTTGACAGATATCGCAAAGCTATATAGGGACGCCATTTTATAGACAATCAAAAACTTAAAAATTTAGGTACTCCTTATGAATGTCGATAAACCTCACCGTTTAAGCACCAATAGATATCAAAGTTTTCATCAATTTCAATCAAATTACCTACATACATACAGAGTGTCCAGTAACTTAACCGACAAATTTTACGGGGCGATTCTACAACAAAAAATAAGAAAAATACTTCATATAAACATCTGTCCTAAACGTCTTAGTTTTTAAACTACGGTGTGTAGTTCAAAAACTTTCTTTTTTAAATTTTTAACACCCTGTAGTATTGTATGTCTGTAGATAATTTAATTGAAATGGATGAAAACTTTGATGTCTATTGGTGCCTAAACGGTTTATCGACTTTCATAAAGAGTACCCTATTTTTAAGCTTATGTTTATTTTTTCCACGACCGTAAAAAAATGCAATTTTTTTAATCATTAAAATGAAGATAAAGTACTCCATTCTAACACACTACATAAAGTGTTAAAAAAGTAACTTTTTTAACTTTTCGAAGCTTCTTTCTACACCTTAAATTAGAGTTTTGTTTCCATGCCTACTACAATAAACTTAAATCTCAATTTATTCTATGTAACAGTAAACGCGACACCAACTAAACCAAACGGTCAAGTTACCTTTGATTTGGTCATTATTTCTTTTAGTTCATGGTGTCATTAGTTATAAAATTTGACAGTTTGCAAATAAACCTAATAGAAATTATTTAAAATTAATAGTAATAATGCATTTGGATGACTAAGAAATTGAAAAAGAAGTTATACAGTCTTAGTATTACTTCTACAAAAAGTAAGTATATACAATTTTCTAAAATTAAATCACGGCATAGATATAAAAGGAGAATTGTCTTTTAAAAAATAAGGAGACTATGATTTTTGATGCAATATAATGACTGTGTTGCAAAATTTTTATACGGCCGTAGAGGAAATATTGTTCGTAACACATGCACAAAGTGACACATGCTTTTATTAGCTTGGGTTGTATCTATCTATCTATCTATCTATGTAACGGAATCTTTGAGCCTAATTTTTACCAACTCCCAGCGATTCAATTTCTTTGAAACTTTGCACACGTATCAAGGACCGATGACAATGCAACAATTTAAAAACAGTATCCCGTTATCCTGATTAGGACCGCCAGGGTAAATAAATTCCTTTACAGATCCTCTGTGAAAGAGTAAGCGAGCTAGAGCTAGGCGAGTGATCTGCGCATGCGTGCAGTTTCAGTCTTACATGCATACATACATACATACATACATACATGCATACATACATACATACATACATAGATGAGATTACGAAATAGTTCGTAAAACATTTCAATATCACATGACCGCAGAAAACTAATTGATATATCGAACTAAAAATGAAAAATAAATAACAGTTTAAAAAACTAAAAAACACGCTTTTATATGCAACCGAACTAAAAATTAGAAAATAATTTTTCATTACAAAGTGTTTGTCACTTCAGAATAAAAGCGTGGGGTGCTTAATATATTAAATGTTATAATTATTCTATTTGCAAATATCTATGAGGGAAAAGTTATGAAAAAATAGTAAAATGCACCCACGCTTTTTACTCTGAAGTGACAAACTCTTTGTAATGAAAAATTATTTTCTAATTTTTAGTTCGGTTGCATATAAAAGCGTATTTTTTAGTTTTTTAAACTATTATTTATTTTTACTTACGGGTCTTCCCATTCGTCAAAAAAAGTATCACTTTATGCACTCGTTACATAAATTACTATTTTTTAACTTATTTGGTAAGAATTGGAAACTACTTTGGCTCATTCTTCTAAATGTTTTAATGTAAAGTTGATGACCTTTTTTTATTTTTGTCACTTGGCACCGGCACCCAAACCCGCCGCTCCTGTTAAGAGGCATGTTTTGATGCACAACTTTTTTCCTTCCGTGGCGTTTA
>JACEGR010006894.1:0-55423 GCA_014170235.1 Listronotus bonariensis | reverse complement strand
GCAGATTGTTGGTCAAAGGTATGAACAAGTTTAATTTAGAATTAGTAAAATACAGCCACATATTTATTGATTTAACGAATACTCCATTTTACAATAATTGATACAATATACAAAAATTTCATAACAAGATTTAACAATTTATCTTGTAAAAAATCTAGCCGTTCTAGGCTATTTTGAGCTCCTAGAATTTCCTGTCAATTCTATTGCAGTTTTTAGAAACCAGTATTACAGGAACAGTCAGTAATGACGTACAGGGTGATCGACACTATTGCTAACTTCCTTGTTATTGGATTTAGTCAAGTTGTAGTACTTTTTCCGCTGATTAACGTGCTGCCAACAATGATCTAAAAATAATATGGATAGCTAATAGAAAATGATTGCCATATATTTTCAATACACCTGCGCACGAATTTTTGACCCCAAACTGGGAGAATTGCTGTCCACCTTTGCACATGCGCACTTCTCATAAGAGTTAGTGTTTTTCAATTAAAACCCAATAAAGTATTGGCAACGTTGACAAAATTTGAAGTATTTTTTAAATATGGTGGTTGCAACACTGAAAACATTTAACTAAACAGCGACAGGGCCACCCTTATCATAATTTAATTGATTATTTGGGATTTCCCGATCGTAAAATTCATGAAAAATGACGCCCTGCTTATAACACGTAGCCATAAGCAATTTCGTTGGCAATATCACGAAGTGCCGTATCTCAAAAAGTAGGAAAATTTTATATCACAATTTGAAAGATCTATCAAAGAGCTTAAAAAAATCCACAATTTTTGAAAGTTTGGGAAATATGGCCATACTCGGGAATTTAATAGTAAACTGACATTTTTAAATAAAACACTCTGTATATTACATCACCATTAAATAGATATTTTAAAGAGCTTTAAGAAAATGTCACATTTGATATGTCTATCTCTTATAGTTTAAAAAAATGGCCATTCAAATCTGAAAATTATGTTAAATTTTTATTATCTCTACAGCTCCAAGCTATAAGCTCTAAGTTTAGTGTCGAAGATAAAAGAGACCCTATATCTACCATTTTTAGATTCGAATGGCCATATTTCCAAAACTACAAGAGATACATATATATAAAGGGTTATTTTCTTAAAGCTCTTTAAAACTAACTATTTAATGGTAATGTAATATACAGAGTGTTTTATTTAAAAATGTTTACTATTAAATTCCCAAGGATGGCCATATTTCCGAAACTATTAAAAATTGATATATTACATGTGAACTTTTTTAAAGCTCTGATAGATCTTTCGAATGGTGATATAATATACAGGGTGTTCTATTTAAAAAAGTACATTTTTTGTAATGAATCGAAAACCCGATGTTCAAATGTTTTCGGTTACGGCACGTTAATCAGCGGAAAACAACAACTTTACTATAATTTAACCGACTTTGTATCTCTAATAATAAAAAAGTTAGCAATAGTGCCGACTTAGAAATGATCACCCTGTATAATGGGTAAAAATGTTATATAAATCGGAAACTTCTTTATTTGTGGTTTGTCACAAAAAAAGACATTCTATAAAAGTTGCATGGTGTTAAACTGTATTAGCAGTAGTTAGATTTATAAAAAGTTCAATGGTATACAGGGTATGTCAAAATGATTAAAAACTGCCTATAAAAGTACCCTTATTTTAAAAAATGGGACAAAATTTTAGAAAGATAGTATATTTAAAAACAAAATTTATACCTAAACGGGAAATCATGGCCTCCTATTCATATTTGTATTTATTTATTTAATAATTGTTTTCTACGACCAATAAAAATGTTGTTTCTTTAGTAATAAATTTTATAATTGAAATTATCGAATTTAATATTAATAAATAATTTAGAAATAAAAAGGAAATTTATACTTTTTGGTATTATTTCTACATTTAAGAGGAAAAAAGGCATATTTTCTAACTGTTCCCGTATTTTTAAAGATTTACAAGATAGCCAATCGATGTATTTTAGCTCGGAGAATTCGAAAATCACCATAAAAAAAAATTGCATACCAAAAAAAAGGACTAACGCCATTAATGTTGCGTTTTTAAATGGGACACCCTTTTTATTATTTTATTTTTAGATTCTATGGTCAATTCTAGTGTTTTTTAATATAAAAGTACTATAAGTCTATCTTCAACTTATTGAAAGTGATTGAAAGTTATTCTTTATAAAACGTCCTGCATGGTCCAAAACTTAAATTGCAACCATCAAAAATCAAATTGTATCAGTCGTCTATCAGGTTTGGTCAAAAATGAAACTTTGGCTTAAAAGTTAATAACGCGCCTATGTGAAGAAGTGTTATTGGTCAACATGACATGCTTGTATTATTTTTAACCTAAAACTGGAATATAATTTCTTTTTATTTATAGTCTATTTTATTTATTTGTTTTGTATAGTTACAAATGGGGAAGTTTTAACTTTTTAGTATATTTTAAAGACAAAATTAAAAAATAAACAAAAATTACTTTAACCCTTAACCTCATTTTGTTTTCAAATGTCAAAATAAGGAAGGGAAACGACCGACTATTAAAGTCTAGCAATAAAGTTTCCTTATTTAAAACCACTACCGAGCATGCGTAATGTCAAAATACTGCTGAATTTATTACTGCTAGACCTTATATGTATTTCAATAATTCCCTATTATCGCAGAAATAAAATCAGGATTTTTTTGTAATTAAATAAAATTTCATACATGTTTAGAAGTACTTTTATATTTAAACATTTTTTCTTGATAACAATTTTCGATATTAGCCAAAATACAGGTACTTTACTCAGTTAGAAGGCCGAAAAAATCGGATTTTCCAGATTTTTTCTGAGAAAACTTTTAAATTTATTGATATAAAAATTTGTACACATATTATGGTATCTTTTAACTGTATTTTTAGACTACTATATTAGTAAAAATATTTATTTGGTAAGGAGCTACTCACAAAAAGATGTTTTGCGGTGACCACTATATCTCTGAACTGGAATTGTTAAATTTAGTAATAAATGGAAGGAATACGCATTTTTTTTTTTTTTGACAAAATGCTGGTTTCCTAAAAAAATCGATTTTTGACCAAAGTTTCGGCCTTAAATTGTTAAAAAAGAATAAATATTTATCGGTGGAAGAAAATATTCGATTAATTACTAAAAAATATATTAAAGAAACTTATGTTAAAATTTGAGACCGACTTTGAAAACACAATTTTGAGAAAACGCGTTTAAAATTTGAAAAGCACATAAGAGCACTCTGAAATGCCTTTTCAAATTTGCGTATAACTTCGAAAATATTCATCGGAACGATATGAAATTTTCTGTGTGTATTCTTAAATGTGCATATGTACATTAGGAAAATAAAATAAAATAAAATCGATTTTTTGAAAATTCTAACTGTATATAACCCCTTAAGCATAAATTACATTTTTGGCAAACCTCGTAGACGACTGATATAATTTGATATCTGATGGTTGCATTTTAGGTTTAAGACCATGCAGAACTTTCTATAAAGCATAATTTGCCTTAAAGTTAATAATAAAAAAGTTTCCCATATTTTTTGACGCCAGCTTACGTAGACCTACTGTATATCTTTCAACTTTTAATTAAACTGACTGTTCATACAGCTTGAGACCTTGCACCAACTTTTTAAAGAATAATTTTTTTGGGAAAATTGCAACTAGAAAAGTTTTCCATTTATTGCACACATTTAATGGACTACACTGTAAACAGGGGTAGTCATGACATAGAATGCAATATTATTGGTTTTTATTTTAAAAGTATACAGAACTAACCGAGGATTTTTAAAATTAAAGAATTCTCTAAGCATAAAAAGACTTAAAATAAGATATCACTTGACTATCATTTCCACTTAAAAATATTCCGAAAGTGTCCCTAGGTGTCACTTTAACATTATTGCATATAATTAAGGAACATCCTGTACGAATTCTGTTTGTTTTCACAGGTGGGCCAATTATATCAGTTGCGGAAATCGACAAGGTGGAGAACACCGAGCTCGCTCTAAAAATCAAAGATCTAGAGGTTCAGCTCTCTGGTTTGCAGAACGCCAACCAAGAATTAACTAAGAATCTGGTGGAACTTAGAGAGCAATACAGCAATACACAGAATTTGGGACGAAACGGTAAGAGTTACAGTCACGAAACCCGCTCAGTCCGATACCCGTAACATGGTTTGAGCCTTATGGTTAGGACCTCATCTTTTCCGGACACTCTGTATAAAATATATACAGAGTGTTTCCTAACTAGAATACGAAACTTTAGGGTGTAATACTTTATGTCTTGAAAGTTTAAAAAAAAGTCGATATTTTTTTTAAAACCCTTTAGCCAATTTAAATGAAATTGGATACACTTATTTAATATAATAAGGCGCTAAAATGAATGAAATTGGAGCTTTTACTGAGAACTTTCAGCGTTTGCCTGTTTTACAGCTTTATTGGCTCGACTATTTCTGCCATTTGCAACACCTCGATGTTAAAATATTTTCCCAGCACCCTGTATATACGGATTTTGATGTTTACTTTAAAACACCCTAAAAAATTAATTTTTTTATTTCAGATCCAGAATTCAAGTTATTAAAAAGAAGGTGTGAAATTCTAGAAGAAAGGGTTAAAGAGCAAGACAGCTCGATAGCAATTTTAAAAAAGAAACTGAAGGATATTGAGGTTTGTTTAAGAAAATATTTGGGATCAATTGGTCACCGTTTGAAAGTAAATAGATCGGATATTTTAAACATCAAATAAGCATAAATAAAGTATGACATTCAATACTCTTTTTCAACTAGAATATTAGATATTTTTTTTTGCATAATACCTTCACAATTTAATTACAATACTCATACAATTGTAAAATGTTTTATTAAAAATATTTCAAAAATAAGAATTCCCATTAAAATGTTTACTTTTAAATTCTAAAAGTGATAATAAAAATTTCCCTATAAAATATAGGGTGGTTCAAAATCGCCAGAATATTAGTTTGAAAGTAATTTTATTAAAAAGCAATAAAAAGTAAAATAAGAAGTCTAAAACCGTTTTTTCTTATCACTTAAGATTACTTGGAAAAATTAAGTGTAACTTAAAAAACAGAATAATAAATAGTCATTAATTGTGTAATTAGTCAATTACACAAGTGTAAAACTTAAAATCGATCTACACAAAATAACTATGCAGTTAATATGAATAAAATAAAATGCCACAAAAAGATTTAAGTAAACTAAAAACACATTAAATATCCAAGTTCGTCTAGTAAGAATCCTCAAAATGTTCTTCCAGTGGAACCTTTAAAACAATTAATAATTCATGCCTCCTATAGATTTAAAGGTTCCATTCCATTCGTCTCTATGTCATTCCCACAATTTTATTTTTTTAAAAAGATTGGCATCTTGAAATTAATTTTGGGGAGTCGTCTGCAAATTGGAAAGCTATCACATATTGGCGGCTTTATTAATTTAAAAAAATAATAATAAAATTTATTAGAAAGCACTAAACGTTAGTTTAAAAACTTGCCGCTAGCGTTGACGACGGCGTGGCGTGGGCGCTGGACTTTGAGATTAAACTATTCATTTTACAGTGTTTATAAAAGCTGCATCGACCATAGAGTTGAAGCTGGTCTTGAAGATAATTTAGGTTCATATTTTAGTTATTACTCACCCTGTATATTACCGATTAGAGTAAAATTCTGTATTTCTCAGTTATGGACTATCCGGAACGGTTTTTAGAAAATGCCGTTATAAAATTTAAATATTTTTGGTTTATTTGTCCTCATGTAACATCTATCCTGAGACACACCGTATACTAATAATATTTTTTTTATTGTTAGAATGCAGGCCCTACGGCAGCGGCAGCCGAGGCAGCTGAGGCAGCTGAGGCAGCACCAGTAGTTTTAATAGAAAATGTAAGTATTAATTTCACACCGAGCGTAGGAAAAACTGAAATTAATGATACTTAAAAGAATTATTTTTTTATTGTTCTCAATGCTAATTAAAAAAAAACCCACTTCTATTTTTTGACCCATCAAATGGGTAATTTTAGTTGCGTTCCGATGACAATCTTAAGAGGATGCCGTAGCACGTTAAATTAGCTAAAACGCGATTCGCTGCCGTTTTTTAAATATTTGTTTTGAGAAAAAGTTGTACATAGAAAAGTTTCTTAAAATGATCCAAAGATTATCGGAAAGTTAATTGATTTTTGGTAATGGTAGTAATTAACACATTAAATTTCCCAAAATTACAAAACCGTAAAAATAACCAACTTTCCGATAATCTTTGGATCATTTTAAGAAACTTTTCAATATACAACTTTTTTCTCTTAAACAAATATTTAAAAAACGACAGGAATCGCGTTTTAGCTCATTTAACGTGCTACGGCATCCCCTTAAGTATTTTTCCAAAAAATTTTTCGCGGGGTACTCTCGAGTAAATTATAGCGGAAATTTTGTGAAATAATCATGGAGTTTGTTTTTATGTCATGCCTGTCATTTACATACATAAACAAAGAACATGATATTTTCTACCAATTGTAGTATCTTGAACGTACCACAATATGAAAAAGTGTATTGTTTTAAGTCCCTAAATTATATTTATGTATATACAACTACAATTAGTAAAATAATTTATCAGGACTAAAGTAGCAAAAGGAATACTTTTTTTTAAACCAAATATAGTAATATAACAAGGTTAGTTTATATTTATACTGGGAATAGGTTGCGACACATCCTCAACTTTTAGGCGGTTCGAGGTCGGGGACGCAAGGAAGGGCACCTCACGGAGAAAAGTTGGAAAGACTGGGTAAAATCAAAGCTGTTGAGCAATCTAGTGGCGTCTAGGATTTGCGCATTTCATTTTGCATTGTTTTTAAAGTGATATTTGTTAAAAGATTTAATTCCAAATGTTTTTTATTTAAAGTGAAAGAATTTACAACTTAATAATAATTAAAAACTGTTGTGTAAACGGTTCTAATAATACAATAAACTGTATATCTCCGGCATTGAACAACATGGCCGAAAAATGGGACATGTGACGTCATCACACGTCAAAGCAATATGGCCTAATGTCGCGACCCTATATACCCCAACTCTGGTAATATAAACAAAAATTTTTGCTTTTTGAGATTAAGTATATAAAACACATTTTTTTATGTCTCTTCATTTTCTTTCATATCTTGTTTAATTTAAAAGAAAAAGAAAATTGCATCCACATAATTGCATATTTTTAGATCATAAAGAAAGCATTTCAGGAAGTTTTTCTTTAAAAATAACAATAAATACGTTAATAATAAATTTTTATATATAATAAGATTTATATCCAGTCTAACCACTTTTATTAAAATAAGTATTAACGAAATTTTTCAGTTTTTTTAAAAGTTTTCTACAACATTCTATATCGTATTTATCGTTATTATCCGATATTTTCCATAAATATTATACATTTACGATCCCTAATTTTTTCTATTATGGACGATTTGTGGACATAAATTATAACAAAACTGACATGTTTGTTTCAGATAAGTGATGATGACTCGGAGACTGACGATGGAACGATCGGCTCCTGGAAGACCCCTTTGGCAAAGTTTAGACAACTGGCCGAAAAAAGACGACTCGGAGGTGGATGCAGGTGTAAGACCCAATGCGCCAACGCCAGCGTGCGGCTGCAAAAAAGCCGAGAGGACTTGCAGCTCAACCAATGCAAATGTAGCGAGACCTCTGTGTCAATAGAGATAATGTACGTCTCGACTACGGATCGTGTAAGTAGAATTGAATCGTTTATTTCAGAGGCTTTGAATGTTTTGTCACATTATGAGATGTCATATCGAGGTTAGGGCAGGTCGTATATTATGACATATACTTAACCAAATCAAATATGTTGACGTTTCAATTTAGAGAAGTTAGAATGTTTATTAAACTGCTCTATTGTATTTATAAAACTTTAAAAGCATGGGAATTTAAATATTTGTTACTTACATTACATATGCACAAATGGGTAATGGTTAAGCTCAGTTTTTTATTATGCAAAAAATTTTTCATAATATTTTCATACAGCTCTTTAAAATATCTAGTTAATGGTAATCAATATACGGGGTAATTATTTTAAAAAAGGCCAGTTTACAATCTTTCATTTAATTTTAGAATCTCGGTATAATATGGCATTAGACCTAATCTTAAACTATGAATGTACACAATAACTCTTTGATGGAAAGTGTCTAACCGCCATTTTTTCCATGTTTTATTATAATCTATTAGTTAAAAAATAATTCACCCGTATTTAATTTTACCATTGTTAGCAAATACTACTGACCTAGATCCATTTCAAAACATATAATATGTAAACACTCTCATAATAATTATATCGCCAATATTAAACCGCTGACTTTGCAATTGTAAATAGTATAAATATACGAGGTAAATTAATAAAGACATGCATTAACTATCATGTTGTGTATCATTCAACACTGCACCTGAGCCATAATCTTTCAGCATTAAATAGCTCTATCAGTGACATCCCCGTATCCAGGGCACTGTCTGGATACAACCATCTACAATTAACTAAGGTGCCTTGACACCCTACGCACATTGGTCCTTCGAACGAAAGAAGTCAAAGCCATAAATCCATGGCAAGGAAGAAGCTGAACAGAAATCAGAGACGGAAGAAACGCGAACAAAAACTAGAACAACTGTACTCTATCTGTTTGGAGACAGACATAGGTGTGAAGACGTACGAATCAGGCCTACCTATTACACCTACTGTCAACAAAACCTTTGGATTTCCCTGTCCGCCCGAGGCAGAAAAATCTCAAGAAATTTCAGAGGAACTTAAATTAAAATTCAAAGAGCTGTTTGGCGAGTAAGAAGCAAAAGCTAGCCAGGGTGTATATTATCTGAATTGAGTAGGGTAATATCAAGAAAGCATCCGAGAAGATAGCAAAAGCCAACGAACGCCGAAACTGCATATCTAACCAATAGTCAGTATTATATGATTGCCTTTCTAGTTGTCCAGTTAACGCTGGCGAGAAAGACAACCATCACAAATTTATAGGTATTTCTGTGCCCGTTAACGCTGGCGGAAATATATGTTAATTTGTTCTAAACTTGAGTTATAAACACATGTATTTTTTTTAGTTGCCCAGTTAACGCTGGCGAAAGAAAATACAAACGGAGTCAATTAAGTATTACTGAGCCCGTTTACGCTGGCAGTTATATTTGATGATTTCAGTTAGTTTATGCTCAAACTGGCTATTGGATTGGTTATCAAATCAGCTCTAACTTAAAAAAAAACAAAAATCTGTCGAAAGTCGCATCCATAAACACACAATGGAAATGGACGAGCTGGTCCGTCATCAAGAAAAGTTAGGTCAATCACTAATAAAGACCATCTCAAACTTCAAGAAAGACTCCGCAACACGAAAGACAAAGAAATACCTGTCCGATCGACTAGAGGCACTAGAAGATGCATGGAACCAGGTTTCAAAAATCACGAAAAACTAAAAAGCTACAATGACCTAACGCATGTCTATTTCACAAACAATTACATAGAGCAAATAAGGTCACAGTACGAAAAATACAAACAAATGTTAACGGATCATCCCGTTGACGAAGAATCAAGGGCAACGCAACCGCAGTCCACCCCAGAGAATCAGGAACAATATCTTCGAATAAAAAAGCAAAAATTCAAGATACAACAAATCATCAGTGCAATCTATAACGATGTACAAGAAGGAAGATCGAAAGCCCGATACAAAATTAGCCAAGAAAAGCTACAGAAACAATGGAACTCTATTCAAGACCTCAACGAAGAAATAATGCTTAACGAGGCATTGTTTACAGATGACTATTTCACTCAAAACAATTACAAAGAGATAGAAAGCATGTATGAAGATGCCCTGGAAACTATAACAAGGAACCTAGACGACGCTGTCGAGACAATGGTGACATCGGCGATGCCCACCAGACAGAGCGTCAAATTACCATCTATAACCATTCCAACTTTTAATGGAGGATATGAGCATTGGTCCTCTTTCCAGGATATGTTCTTGCGTCTTGTCCATGAGAACAATACAATTACCAATGTAGAGAAAATCCAACTACTGAAAACCCATATACGCGGAGAAGCAGCAAGAGTCATACAACATCTGACGCTCACAGGCGACAACTACGAGGCTGCATGGGAAATTTTGCAAAAAAGATTTGAAAACAAAAGGTTGCTGGTATCCAAATTAGTAGACAAAATTTTGGATTTGCCAAAGAGCAGTACTGAAAACGGAGAAGTAATCAAGCAATTACATGATACTACCAAAGAGTGTCTTAGAGGTATTCAAAACCTAAAAATTGATACCAAGTCCTGGGGACCAATGATCATTCGCATCATATCAAGAAAGTGGGATCCAGAGACAAATAGAATGTATGAGCAAAGTCTTGAGCATCCACACGAGTGTCAAGACTTCAATAAGTTCATGGAGTTTCTGGAGAGACGATTCCAGTCTCTTGAAACTATAACTTCAACGATAGAAAAGAAACCGAAGTTCATCAATCAGAGTTGTGCGTTTTGCAAAAAAACAAACCACGCCATTTACCATTGCAAAGACTTCAAAGAGCTCTCACCAAACGAGCGAGAATCCCAAATTCGGGAAAAGGGGCTCTGCTTGAACTGCCTAAATCATGATTATAAAATCAAGTGTCAGAGTGCAGCAACATGCTCTATATGCAAACGCCACCACCACACGCTTCTCCATATGGACAGGTCATCGACTCAACAGAAAAATTCCAACCGACAACAATGGAATGGCGGACACAGATCAAATACGAGTACTCACTGTTCAGAAGACCAAACGGAGAACGTATTATTAGCAACAGCAGTGGTTCAAGTTACCACACAGAGTTCAACTCAATTACTTCGAGTATTGATCGATCAGGGATCACAATCTTCGCTTATAACAGAAGAAGCTGCGCAGCGTTTAAGCCTACCTCGAGAAAAAAAATAGCAGCACAAATCTCGGAAGCAGGCAAAGGGGTTCCACAAAGCTCAAAAATGGTCCATAGAGGTTCCCGTTAGGCCACGGTTTCCAAGTAATTTTTCGATCACAACCAACATGCTGGTGCTTCCCAAGCTAACACACTCAATACCAAGGCAGCAGTTAGAATCCGATACCCCGGAATCGCTAAAAAAGAATGACATGCTTTGGCAGACCCTATATTTATGCAGCCAGGTCCGATAGACGCAATAATTGGAGCCAAAGAATATGCTTCTATTATATTAAATGGTCTGCAGAAATTCAACAACGGGCTTTTGAAGCAGAAACACAGAATTAGGTTGCGTTATATCGGGAGCCATTTCTACTAAAGAGCAAGTAGCCAATTGGAAATCGTTGGTATGGTAGCTCAATATAATGAGGAAAAACAGCTAACAAGATTTTGGGAAATCGAAGAAGTAACTGGAAAAAGACAAATCTCAGAAGACGACGAATCTTGTGAAAATCATTACGAAACAAATACGACCAGAGGCACCGATGGCAGATTTACAGTAAGAATTCCGTTTAAAACAAATCCTGATTGTTTGGGTCATTCCAAGCCAAGAGCAGGTGCTCTAATAAACTTGGAAAGAAAAGTTCTGAAATGATTCAGATCGTAAGGAACAGTATGCAGAATTTTTGGAAGAATATGAAAAAAAACTAAGGAAGATAAGGTATATCTTCACTTTTGAAATATGGCTAAATGGGGTTAGCCAGAGTTGTTGAAGAAGAATATGAAATCGTTATTTGCGTTGAAGTTGTTGTTTTACGTCGTGAAGACGGAGTTTAGAAGCAGCATGAGGCTGCATTAGCACTGGAAGCCGCAGCTCTAGTATGGGGAAGAGCTCTGAAGTTATGGTCTTGAATGGTGTGGTACAAGACTATCTAGCGGCCCTGAGGAAGCTCAGGATATGGGGAAATTGGCATGAGGCTGCAGTAACCTGATGTGGAAGAAGAAAATGGGAGTGAAAGGCGGACAATGGTATGTGGAGAAGAAGGACGGGACAATTGGCCAATGGAACGCACCATCAAGGACATGGACAGGGAGGCAAGGTGGACCGGTACAGTTCGACAAAAAAGGACAATCTAGGACAGTATGTTATTGGTTATCGAGTGTTGCGTGATGTTTTTAGGTAAATCTGTGATATTTTTTTAATTAATTGTATATTTTTTTTGGTGTTAACTTACTAGAATTTTTTTAATAATTCTAATGATTTAATATGCAGATATGCGTATATGTAATATTAAGTTATGAAAGGGTCATTGTTTTGATGATATACAATATACGGAAAAGGTCAAGACCATTTCTAATAATGCTGAGCTAGCTAGTTTTAAAGAATCATATTTTGTTTACCAAGTCGGGTGTTTTTGTTCAGTACATATGTAGTAAAGTTAATGAGTAATAACACTATGTATTTAAAGTGTTTAATATGGGAGGTATAAAATTTAGGCCACTTTCCTCTAAAAATAATCTTAACCGTTGCAATTATATTTAAATAAAATTACTTGGTAAAAATCTTAAATTTACAAATTATTCTGTTAGCAACAGAAACAAAAATATAATCAATGACAAATTTTTTAATATTTAGAAAAAAGTCGAGACTTTTATTCAATCATAAAAATTATTTTTTGTAATTCATTCACTTTTAAAAAGTGGTTTGAAAATGACATAGTATGTCGAAACTGCAGTAACGCAAAAAGCAATATAAAATATGTGACAAAATAACAAAGTAAAAAAATTTGTGTTTTTATCACATTCTACGTAAAAATGTATTGTCACAAAGTAACGGACTACTCAATAGATTCTTTAATTATTTTTTGGATTAAAGGTTATTTGAACATTTTTTTGTTTTCATATTTTTCTAATCTTAGATGAAACTTTTTGATGTTTTTGAAACTTTGGAAAGTTAAGATTATTTACAATAATTTAAATAACAGGTAAAATATTGTTAGATTTTTGAATTTTTGTAAGCTTTATGGAACTATCGTTTTCGGTAATATTGCTTATTTTTTTAAAGGGTTTAAAGTAAATTTGGCTCATTTCTAATAGCGTTGTGGGTCCAACGCTTTCAGGAAGGGGGCATATGTGAACACCTAGTATAAAAAAAGTATACATTTTGGGAATTTTAAAAATATACATTTTTGGAAATTTTAAAATAAGTATACATTTTAGTTGGTTTACTTAACATTGGGAAATTTGCTACATAAAAATATACGTGAGGTGTCAAGGTCTTAAAAGTATAAATTAAACAATTTTCTAGGTTACTCTTATAATAATAAAATAAAAACACTAAACAAACTGGGTAGCGTAGTAATGCAAAACAAACACTGGAAAATTTAATATTTAAAGAGAATAAAATTTTAAGACAGGGGTAGTAGGGTGTTCCCATTGTCCGAATAGTTTAAGGGAAGAAGGGGAGATGTTGATAGTATTATACTGGTAAAATTGTAATTTTATTTAGTGCAAAAAATATAATATTTTTTATTTATTTTTTAAAGTGAGTTTAAAGTGTCCAATACCCCATCCGAGTTACGCACCCCAGGCGACGTATTTGGTTAAAGAAAAATACGTTGTCACAATACCTTCAGATTCAGAGTCCAATTACCATCAGGCAATGTGGCCACCAAACGAACAATACTCTCCGACATTGCAAAGCTATTTGATCCATTAGGCTGGTTAGCTCCGATCACTATTAGAGCAAAACTAATAATCCAAGACATATGGGTACTTTTTACAAGCATTAAAACAGGTAAAAAAGAATTTTAGCATTCATAAAGAGCTGCATGTTTTGAGGATTTCGATGGGTTTTTTAAGACTATTTAAAAAAATTTTATTGTTAAGGTGGCTGGTTTTCAGTAGTGAACTCAGATAATTTAACATTATTTAAATTTGAGTATACCCCTGGTCCTGTAATAACTTGGGCAATTGTTATTTCTAGTAATTTAAACTTAGAGACATATTTATATGGCCAGTCAGTTTGTGTTTCAATAACTAATTTAAAGTGTCCTTTAAAATTAGCACTTTGGATGAATTAGGAAATATTATTGATGCAATTGATAATACAATGTTGTCAATTCCCCTAAGTCCTAATACTGAGTCCTCGACTGAGCCTTCGAGTAGCATACCCAGTTCGATACCAGATCCTGAGTCTAGTTCGTACCAAGCCAAGCACCAAGCTGACCCTGACTATGACAAAAATAAAAAGATCCTAAATTTTGTTATAAATATTCTTTCAAATTTAAAAGAGTCTGATGAACAAACTCAAAATCTAAAATTTGTTTCAGAACAGTTAACTTTATTATGTTTACCAAAGGAAAGATATAGATATTCACCTAGCACCATGGTTTTATGTTCAATTTTGTTTACTATAAGTCCGCATTCTTATAAATATTTGCGTAACCATGCTCCAATTATATTACCTCATCCCGACACAATAAAAAATATTTGCAATACATTTTTGACAGATCCCCATATTGATGAAAGAAAGTTTTTTTTAACCTATGCTCGCAACATTTTCCAGTATTTAACCGATAAAGAGAAAATGTTATATTACTATTTGATGAAATTCATATTGAACCCTATTTGGACTTTAAAGCAGGCAATACTGTAGGAACAGCAGTAAATAATAATACTGTAGCATCATCCGCAGTGGCATTTATGATAACTAGTCCTTGCTCAAGTCTTAAAGAAGTTATTCATATATGTCCTGTGTCCACAGTAAACTCGAAAATGTTATATCAGTTTATTAAAACTATAATAGAAAATTTAGAAGAAATTGGATACCTGGTATTTTGCACAATTAGTGACAACAATGCAATAAATAGTAAAGCAATGAGCAATTTTTCACCCTTTAATAAACTTAGCATAGTTTTTCCACATCCCATTGACCCAGAAAGACCACTATTTTACCTTTTCGACACCGTTCATTTACTAAAATGTATTTTTAATAACTGGCTTAATTCAAAACCCGACCAAACACTTTCTTATCCTGATTTTCAGACAGGTCAAAAAAATGTGCTGCTTTTTCTACTGTAAAAAAACTGCATGAACTGGAAAAAGACAAATTACTAAAACATGGCTATTCACTTAGCTTAAAGGCTTTATATCCATCGTCTATAGAAAGACAAAATGTCAAATTATCCCTTAAAATATTTAACCCTTTTGTTATCGAAGCTCTAAAAGGCCCTTTTAATAATTTGTCTTTTTCACAAGACACAGCAGACTTTATTAGCATTATATGGACATGGTGGAAAATCGTTAACGTTAAAACTCCCTTAAGGGCAAACATTTATTAGATAAGTACCAAGAACCTTTCACCAAAACTATATTAGCTGCCCCCAATGAAGATACTAAATTTTATTTCTTAAATCAAATGCAAAATTGGCTAGATACTTGGAAAGCCTCTAATTTTCCCAATAACTTAACTCGGCAGACACACACTGCATTAAGTCACACCATCTATGGACTTCTTGAAGTTACCAAGTATTGTTTAACTGAATTAGATATGAATTATGTATTACTAGGCAAATTTCAAACAGATCCATTGGAAGGGCGTTTTGGAAAATATAGGCAATTAGCTGGTGGCCATTATCATATCTCAGTTCGCCAACTATATGAATCAGAAAAAAGACTCAGAATTCAGTCTATATTGTCACTAAAATCTAGACATTATGGAAATATTAATATAAACGAATTCTTTGAACTAGATTGTGACACCCTCAGCGAATCCCAGTTAGGTACCTCTTTAAGTTATGCTGACCAGATTGATAGTTTGTTATCCAAACTTGTAATTCAAGAATCAGACTCTGAAGCTATCAGATCTGAAATGCCAGTTATAACTTATTTGGGTGGATATTGCTGCTATATTGTTTTAAAAAAATCAACTGTGAATTTTGCAAAGATAATTTAACATTAAATGAACCTTGTATTGTAGAAGATTTTTACAATCTTATACAATCTTTAAGTCGTGGTCGTCTTTTATATCCTCGCGAACAAGTAGTAGATATAGTGATGGTATCTTACATTATATTTAAAAAACTAATTGATGAATTTGAAGACACTTTTTTGGATATTTACAATAAAAAGTCCTTTCTTTGTCAATTGCTGTTAAATTATCTATGTAAACATAAACTTTTAACACCTTTTGAGAAATGCAAAGAGCACATAAAAATCGATATTTCAAAAATTTTTCTTAGTAGCATTTCTAACACATTTCTTAAAAATTATTGCTCTAAGAATAATCATAATCAAGTAAGTAAAAAAGAAAAAGGAAACTACAAACCTTTCATAAATAGGGTCGTAGCTCGCTTTCATATTTACTGCAGGTTTACTTATCTGATATTAAACCTCAATTATGACAGTAAACCCCAATTATGAGAATAAACCCCAATTACGAGAGTAAACTCCAGTTATGACAGTAAACCCCATTAGTGACAGTATACCGATAATGACGCTAAAATCTCCAATATTACATTTATGTGGATATCGGGTTGTTGCTTTGAAATTTCGTTTTCCCGAAAAAAATCGAATGGGGTGCGACTAAGGGTTCAGTTCACGTTCTGGCAGCCCCGTTTAAACCGGAAACCCTTAACAACATTATAAAAATTCACATATATAACAAACTTTGTTATAATAATGCGTATGGTACCTATACACTGCTAGGCCTAGATATGATGACGTCACGCGCCAAGCCCCCAGGCCTTATGTTTTAGGAGGTGCCAAATAAAAGGTAGCTCCAATCAAAATAAAGACAACTCTACCTAGGCTAGAACAATGCGCTGCTGTACTGTTAGCAAAATTATTGAAAAAATATGTTTATTAATGGAGATTGAGAACGTCCCTGTGTACGCGTGGACAGATTCCATGATCACCCTGGGTTGGATCAAAGGTGATGTGCCTCGATGGAAAACATTCGTGGCTAATAGAGTATCAGAAATGAACCAAAACGTAACACACAATTATTGGAATCACGTCAAGAAAATGACAATCCAGCAGACTTAATCTCCAGAGGAACAGATCCAGAAAACTTATCAAAAAATAGTCTATGGTGGAATGGACCGTCATGGTTACAAGAACAGTTGCCAATTTGTAAACAAAAGTTCGAAACCAACCAAGAAGCGAAACGACAAATCCACTGTCATATCAGTCAATCGAACTTCAATACAGAAATATTCGAGAAATTTTCCAGTTTGGACAGACTAGTACGAGTTCTATCATACTGCAGACGAGTCTTGCACAAAGGACATCTTCTCTATCCCCAAGGGAACTGAACGAGACTCTGATACAGGTCTTAAGAATTATTCAGCACCAGGAATTCAGGACAGAGTATCAAGCATTGCTGAATAAAACACCCTTGTCCAAATCAAGTAAGTTGTGGAACTTGAGCCCGTTCTTGGATCAACATCAACTGCTTCGAGTGGGAGAAAGACTGCAAAATGCGCTTGTAACATATGACCAAAAACATCCAATTATAATTCCCTACAATACTAAAATTACAACCCTGCTTGTGTTGAATGCTCATCAAAAAATACTACATGGCGGAAATCAAGCAACATTGGCCTACTTAAGGAAGAAATTTTGGATTATCAACGGTAAGAGAGCCGTAAGAACGGTCTTAAACAAATGCGTAAAGTGTATACGTTACAAAGCCAAAACGGCAGAACAACAGATGGGACAATTGCCTGCGACCCGAGTAGTACCGACCGCCTCATTTAACAATACAGGTGTCGACTACGCTGGTCCAATAAAAATTAGAGCTACCAAAGGACGAGGCCATAAGTCCTATAAAGGATACATTGCGGTATTCATATGTCTCGCTACAAAAGCAATCCACTTGGAAGTTGCCAGCGACATGACAACCAGCGCCTTTCTAGCTGCATACAGAAGATTTACGTCAAGACGTGGTCAATGTTGTAACATGTATAGTGACAACGGGGCAAATTTTACACAACACTCAACAATTTAGGATTCTGTAGCAAATACCGGGACCCAATAACACTTCATACCACCTGCATCGCCACACTTTGGCGGTATTTGGGAAGCAGGTGTCAAATCAATAAAATATCATCTACGAAGAGTCATCGGAGAAACAACACTGACATTCGAAGAATTAACCACGTTAACATGTCAAATCGAAGCATGCCCGAACTCAAGACCATTGTGTCCGTTAGCCAATGATGTAGACGACCAATTCGTGCTTACTCCCGAACACTTTCTGATTGGAAAGGAAATGGTTTCCCCACCCGATCCAATTACGACGAGTAATAACACTAACCTGTCGCAAAGGTGGAGATTGATCCAGAAAATCAAGGCAGATATCTGGAACAAGTGGTCAACCGAATATCTAAGCCGACTTCAACAACGATACAAATGGGCATCACCTCAGATCAACCTTCAACCAGGACAAATGGTGTTAATAAAGGATAACAACATAAACCCTAGCCAATGGCCATTAGCAGGTATTATAGAAGTTCACCCAGGCAAGGATGGTGCGGTACGAGTCGTATCAGTGAAAAAAGCCGATCAGACAACAGTAAAACGTCCGATTCATGGCTTAATTCCACTACCGGTAGAAAAAGAAGAAGCAGAAGTCGATAGCACATCTTTTGTTTTGCAGACAGACCAGAAACAAAGGTTCAAATCAGCTGGGTGCTCAAAAATGCCTATTTTTCACATGGTATTGCTGAGTCTTTGCCTACTTGTAACATGTCAAGAAAACTTCACCATACATCAACTAAAAGAAGGTGTTTATATCGAACATCTTGGAACTGCTAGAATAGACAGTGGCAGATTCAGAATCGAATCTTGGTATAGCAAAAACGAATATATAATGATATGAACAAATCGGCAGAAGTAGTCAACGACTTCACCAAGCTTTGCGACGCAACAACAAATTTAACCGATTCTGATGACACTCATTGCAATATATTTGTGCATCATCTCAAAGAACAGCAAGCTCATCTGGACTGGATTGCTTCTACGTTGCATGAGAGTTTAAGTCGTCCCAAACGAGGACTCTTAGGCAAATTTTTAACATCAGTATTAGGAGTCAATGACGAAGTTTTGCAAGATATCAATTCGTTAAATAAAAATCAAGAATCTCTAATCAGAGCAACCAAGCATCAAACAAGATTCATGGTGAATATGGTATCAACATTCAACGCAACCGAGGAAAGGATAGCTGAACAGCTACAACGATTCCAGACGAAATTAGCTACTAGTTTAAAAACTATCAATTCCATGACCAGCTGGTTTTCGAAGATTGATACAAATGCACTACACATTCATATTCTCAGCACGTACCAAATAGCCACAAACTACATCCCCGAAATAAACGATCATTACTTAGCAGTTTTAGATGTTCAGTTCAACCGAAGAATTCTTCTCGATCTATTGTCTCCAGCCTACCTCAAACAAGTTATAGAGGACGCCAATCAGAAGTTGCCAAACAACTTGAAAGCACTATCATTACCGTTGCTACAAACTACGTTAATGCAAAATACCACTCACATCCGCATTGCTGGATATTTTCCTATAAACGACATTAACGAATTTGAAGTAATCAAGACAACATCTATTCCGGTAGTTGAAAACAATGGTTCATTTTGGAGTCTAGACACCACGGACGACTTTGTTGCAGTAGATTACAACACTCAAGTATTCTTTATCTTGGACAAAAATGAATTCAGTCAATGTATTCATCCACAAATGCACTTTTTATCTGCTCTCCAAAGGTAGTCAGAAACCTATAATCCAGTCCGAATTGCATTATTGACGAGATGTTTCAACGACCAGTCCGGACAACGTGCCAGTATACCAAACACACGGTACACACTATCATTTGGAAAGAATTAAACAATCCGAATACCTGGATGTTCATCACAAATAAATTAGCCATCCTATGCAATGGTATAAGAGAAGATGTAATCCTAAACACTACAGGCATCATAAAACTGTCAGAAGATTGCATAATTAAAACCAAGCAGATAACCCTCACGGCACGTGGAAGTGACAGTATATCTGTGTTAGCCAGTTACACAAAGGCAATATCTATACCCCACAATGGTACCGTCAACAAGTATGTCAAACCTGACCTATCTCTCAAAACAGTAATTGGCTTATCAAATGGACTAGAAAAAACCAGAACAGAAGGAAACAGATATTCAAGAAGAATTGAACGATACACCATGGCAGACAATACGGCAGCACACCAGTATTATTAGTGGAACCACCACCATCCTGACCATCGCGATTATCGGCATATGTTGGTTCCTAGGAAAACTTGCATGGTCACACCGACAATCCTTGAGATCGTCTAGTTGTGAGAGAGGCCAGAATGTCTAACCGCCATTTTTTTCCATGTTTTATTATAATCTATTAGTTAAAAAATAATTCACCCGTATTTAATTTACCATTGTTAGCAAGTACTAGGGACCTAGATCCATTTCAAAACATATAATATGTAAACACTTTCATAATAATTATCTCGCCAATATTAAACCGCTGACTTTGCAATTGTAAATGGTATAAATATACGAGGTAAATTAATAAAGATATGCATTAACTATCATGTTGTGTATCATTCAACACTGCACCTGAGCCATAATCTTTCAGCATTAAATAGCTCTATCAGTGACATCCCCGTATCCAGGGCACTGTCTGGATACAACCATCTACAATTAACTAAGGCGCCTTGACACCCTACGCACAGAAAGCTTGCAAATATTTTGTTTTGACTTCGAATTTTGCCAGGTAGCCAAATATCCAGGGGCATTCCTGGCAGGGGTGCAGCTGGTGCACAAAAATAAGAGGGCGGCATGTGGCCAAATAAGAGAGCGATATTTAGAATTTTTTTTTTTTGCACAAAGCCACTAGTCACCATAGGAACGGCACTGGAAGGGGCGGCGATTTCTCTTTATGCACGGGGTAACAGAAGACCCCAGATACAGCACTGCAAATATTATAAAAATCACACCATACGAAAGTTTCAACACTTAATAAGAGAGTATTATTAGGAACTAATTAAATATGTTGACAAAAAGAATAATAGCCAAGGCATATTTTATTGTAGAATTTAGCTCATGCAACAGCCAATTTTTAAACCAGATAGGTACACAAAAGTATCACTACCATGCATCTTTTCGCAGTCTAACTGTCATAGCTCTAAACTTGTAACTTTGTGGTTTTACTTTCTTTTACCTCTAATCTGTAGTGATCTTTCTTTTTTCTTAATTTCCAAATATTGAGATAATAAATGAAGACCTTGTAATTTTCAAAATTTTGTCATTATTACAGTCGAGTCCAGCTGATAGTAATAATAATAATATTAATATAAAAATCGAAACCAACGGCATTGATTGCGTATTAGCTAATATAACTGCCAGTATATTAAGAAATAAATAAAATATAATATCCACAATAATTTAGTTATCCATAATAAATTATTATGGGAAAAAAATAGGTTATGTGCTGTTGTAATCAAAATAGCCAAATTTTTAAGGGTATTTCAATGAACATGATACCTATTACAAGAAGTAGGTATCCATGTTAATAATTTCTGTGAAGGACCATATTACCATCACAACTTTAGTTGGCATTGCAAAATAAATTTTTATTTTACAGTTTGGAAGAATAATTTTACCAAAATTTGTTATATACCAGAGTAAATGTGTCTGGATGATGATGAGAAAATCTAGGGTATAATAGGTATGTATCATTAAAAGTATCAGTTTTACCAGCATTTCAGAAAAAGCCTTTGTTAATTTTAGACTTTATGTTAAGCCCTTAATGTAGGTAGCTCTTTGATGGAAAGCTTACAAGTATTTTCTTGGCCTCGAATTTTGCCACGTAGTTATATTTTAATACAATTATGTTTAAATGTTAATAATATATTTCATTTTATATAGATCGCCTACAGACTGATTCATCACATCTAAAAATAGCGAACCTTTTAAATTTAAATTTACTGTGCTGTATTTTAAAACCACCATGATTTACTTAACTCGCTTAAACCTGCTTCTTCATCAAAATCCACTTTTATTTTGCAAACCGTGAAAACAGTTGTTTTAATAGGTTTCAGTATTAGTTTACCTTTAGGAATTCATAGGTTTAGGACAGAATGTCATATGTGATATACCTAACTGTCTTCTAGGCCAAATTGAAAATTTCGCTTGCTTTAATATTTCTTAAATTTTTCTTCTTTATATTCTACCGCAATGCCTATGTTGATTCCACTACTTGGTGGTCTCGGCCACTATGTGGCGTCGAGAATCCATCCCAAGTTTCTGTGGAGACACTACGGCTGGCTCCTTTAAGGAACCATGTGAAAAAATATCCCTGGTAATTACTGGCGGGCAAACCATGGTGTGTTAATACAATTTATTATCTTTTTAGCATATGTTCTTCCATAAAAGTTATATTTGGAATTATGTTAATACTGTAATGATGTTAAATCACTTTAAAGGCAATGATAAACTGTGCACATATTTAGTTTTTACCATATAGCCGAAAGTTAAATAACAGCTTTTTTCAATTAGGAAAACACAACACACAAATATATATATCCAAAAATTATATAACTTGTATATATAAACCCTGTATATAAATGTTTTAATTCTTAGTTGTGTTTACACAAAGTTAAAAAGATTTATATTAGTTCAGTTTGCAAAGTATAAACCAACAAAACGGTAATAATTTTGTATTACCAGCTTTGGCGCTCTATAAACCAGAAACAATTACACCATACGAAAGTATCAGCCCTTAATAAGTAAGTAATAATAGAAATTAATTAAATAAGTTGACGGCAGAATGGCGAAGCAATATTTTTATTGTAGATTTTATCTCATCCAGCAGCCGATGATCTTAAAGCCAGATACACAAAGTATCACTACCACGCTCATTTTCGCAGTCCAACTGTAACATCTTCAAACTTCTCACATTGCATTTTTACCTTTTTTACCCCTAATAATAAATTTTTAAATATTGAGATAATCAAGAAAAACTCGAAATAAAGACCTTGTGATTTTAAAATTTTCTCATTAATATAGTCCAGTTCAGTTGATAGTAATAATAATAGTAATATAAAAATAAAACCAACAATAATCATTGCATATTAGCTGACATAAGTCTCATGACTACAAATATTTTAAGGGGTGAAACCACATCAAATTTTAAGCAAAAAGTCAAATAAAGTTTTGCTCAAAACTCAAAAGTTTTAGAGTTATGAACGTTTAAACCAAAAAAATTGTACAATTGGCAACAATGTATGGAGTTTATGACAGAGCAGGAAATACGTTTTTGTTTAGCTAATTATTATTATTTTTTGTTACTCACTTTTTTTTATTAAAATTAGGTTTAAAAAACGGCGATTTTTGAGTGTAATTTTTAAAAATTTTAGAAAAAATCTTTTTTTTAAACCTAATAAGAACTCTTTCGCTTTCTTGTCAAAAAGTTATCTTTTAAATTTTGAAACCTTAATTTTTAAGCATTGGTGACGACAAAAAATAAATAAAGACTTACCGAATTTTGAAGTAAATTATTCACTACTTTGGTAAAAAGTACCAGTTTGTTAACTCTTTTCATTGTAAATGCACCAGAAACACAAAAAAGTTATTATTTTATAAATTTAACACAAAAGCATAACAGATAAAAATTAGCAAAACAGACAAAAAACAGCACTCATCAGTTCAAAGTAAATGTTCAAAATGTCTTCCATCACTATTAAAACAAGCATCTGCACGTCGCCTCAGTTATTATTTACTCTGTCAAAAATGCCCTATTTTTTTATGTTTTTAGGTATAACCAGTATATTACCAATCGGAGTAAAATTTTGTCAATATTAGTTTTGTACCATGCGACCAGTTTTTCCAAAAGGACGTTTAAAAATTCCAAAATTTTTCGTCAATTTGTCCTCTTGTAACACTTATCCTGGGACACACTGTATATCCACAATAATTGAGTTGTCCATAATAAATTATTATGAAAAGAAAATAGGTTATGTGCTGTTTTAACCAAAATAGCTAAATTTTTAAGGGTATCTAATGGACATACCCTTTACAAGAAGTAGGTGTTCATGTCAATAATTTCTGTGTAGGACCATAATACCATCGTAACTTTAGGTGGCATTGCAAATACATTTTTATTTCACACTTAAGAAGAATAAATTTACCAAAATTTGATGATAAGAAAATCTCTGTATATAGGTATGTAGCACTAAAAGTTTCAGTTTTACCAGCATTTCAGAAAAAGTCTTTGTTAATTTTAGACTTTATGTTAAGCCCTTTATGTAGGTACACTAGCTCTTTGATGGAAAGCTTATAAGTATTTCCTTAGCCTCGAATTTCGCCATGTAGCCAAATTTCATACAAATATGTTAAAATTGTAATAATATATTTAATTTATATAGATCGCCTACAGACTGTATATCACATCTAAAAAAAGCGAACCTTTAAATTTAAATTTATTGCGCTGTATTTTAAAACCACCATGATCTACTTAATTATCCAAACTAGCTTCTTCATTAAAATCCACTTAATTTTACCAACTCTGAAAATCGTTGTGATGTCTTAACTTAGCAATTTTGTAATGGGTCTCAGTATTAGTTTACCTTTAGGAATCTATATAGGTTTAGGACAGAAGGTCATATGTGATATAACTGTCTTCTAGGCCAAATTGAAAATTTCGCTTGCTTTAATATTTCTTAAATTTTTCTTCTTCATATTCTACCGCAATGCCTATGTTGATGCCACTACTTGGTGGTCTCGGCCACTATGTGGCGTCGAGAATCCATCCCAAGTTTTTGTGGAGACACTACGGCTGGCTCCTTTAAGGAACCATGTGTAAAAAATAATCCTGGTAATCACTGGCGGGCAAACCATGGTATGTTAATACAACTTACTATCTTTTGGTATTTTTAATCCCCTAAAAGGTATATATGGAGTTATGTTAATACTGTAATGGTGTTAAATCACGTCAAAGGCAATGATAAACTGTGCACATATTTAGTTTTTACCATATATCCGAAAGTTAAATAACAGCTTTTTTCAATGAGGAAAACACAACACACAAATATTTCACATCCAAAAAATTATATACTTGTATATATACACCCTGTGTATAAATGTTTTAATTCTTAGGTAAGTTTACACAAAGTTCGAAAGATTTATATTAGTTCAGTTTGCAAAGTATAAACCAACAAAACTGTAATAATTTTGTATTATCAGCTCTGGCACTCTATAAACCAGAAACAATTACACCATACGAAAGTATCAGCCCTTAAAAAGTAAGTAATAATAGAAATTAATTAAATAAGTTGACGGCAGAATGGCGAAGCAATATTTTATTGTAGATTTTAGCTCATCCAGCAGCCGATGATCTTAAAGCCAGATACACAACATATCACTACCATGCACATTTTCGCAGTCTAACTGTAACATCTCCAAACTTCTCTCATTGCACTTTTATTAACTTGGGTTGTAACTATCTATCTATCAATCTATCCATCTGGCTGCCTATGTAACGGAATCTTTGAGCCTAATTTTAACCAACTTCCAGCTATTCGATTTCTTTGAAACTTTGCACACGTATTAAGGACCCATGACAATGCAATAATCTGCAAACAGTATCCCTTTATCTTTTTTTTAATCGCCAGGAAAAAAATTCCATTATATTATAAAAACAACACCTAGGATGCCATCTGTTGGAAAAATTTCAAACTTTGCTATTAAATGAAGGAAGAAATTTTTTAGTGGATTACAAAATGTTGGCAACGGTCCAAACATTGCCTGGATTGCCATCTGTTGGCAAAATTTGAAACTTTGCTACTTAATGAAGAAGAAATTTTTAGTGAGTTGCAATCTTTTTGCAAATTTTAAAATTTGCTACCATTGTCATTTCATAGGGGGCTGGTTATTTTCTTTTTGCTGCTTAATTAAATAGTATGTTTCTAATTTACTGTTATATTAAGAATTTTGTGCAATATAACGAACTAAAAAATGAAAAATAATTAATAGTTTAAAAAAACTAAAAAAACACGCTTTTATATGCAACCGAACTAAAAATTAAAAAATAATTTTTCATTAAAAAAATATTTTCACTTCATAGTAAAAAAGCGTGGAGTGCATTTTACTATTTTTCATAACTTTTCCATCATAGATATTGGCAAATATAATAATTATAACATTTAATATATTAAGCACCCCACGCTTTTTACTATGAAGTGAAAATATTTTTTTAATGAAAAATTATTTTTAATTTTTAGTTCGGTTGCATATAAAAGAGGGGTTTGTTGTTTTTGAATTTTCAAATATTGAGATGTGAATGAAGACTCGAAATAATGACCTTGTAATTTTAAATTTTTATCCTTAATGTATTCCAATCCAGTTGATAGTAATAATAATAGTAATATAAAAATAAAACCAACAATAATCATTGCATATTAGCTGACATAAGTGCCAGTATGTTAAAAAATAAATAGAATATACAATATGTCCCAGGAAAGGTGTTAAAGAGGACAAATGAACCAAAAAGTTTGAAATTTTAAAACCAACTTTTAGAAAAACTACTTAATACAAAATTTTACTCCAATTAATATTATACAGGGCGAATTATAACTTAAAATATGAAAAATGCCCAGGAACTAACTACCTTTATTTTCAAGAATAGAAAAAAAAATTATAAGTAAGTTTTGTAGGGAATTAAATTTTATATCAACATTTGAAGTTAGAGTTTGAGAGTAAAATAAAATGTTATTGTTAATTTTTACATTTTGCATTACAAATTAAATAATGGGAAAGAGAAAGCAAAATTTTAAACAAAAACTAAGTATTTTTTTTATTTGATGCCTTAAGTCAAGTATTTTAAAAACTTGTAATGCATAATGTAAAAAAATTACAAAAATATATTTTTTTAACTATAATTCTTTAACTTCAAATTTTGACATAAAATATAATTCCCTGCAATATTTACTTATACAATTTTGTTCTATTTTTTTATAAATTAAAGTACTTTACTCTGGGTCATTTTTTATGTTTTTAGGTATAACCAGTATATTACCAATCGGAGTAAAATTTTGTCAATATTAGTTTTGTACCATGCGACCAGTTTTTCCAAAAATACGTTTAAAAATCCAAAATTTTTCGTCAATTTTTCCTCTTGTAACACTTATCCTGGGACACACTGTATATCCACAATAATTGAGTTGTCCATAATAAATTATTATGGAAAGAAAATAGGTTATGTGCTGTTTTAACCAAAATAGCTAAATTTTTAAGGGTATCTAATGAACATACCCTTTACAAGAA
The DNA here is from genome assembly GCA_014170235.1 of Listronotus bonariensis. Classification (NCBI taxonomy): domain Eukaryota; kingdom Metazoa; phylum Arthropoda; class Insecta; order Coleoptera; family Curculionidae; genus Listronotus; species Listronotus bonariensis. The sequence continues at coordinate 28,128 of JACEGR010006894.1, read as the reverse complement.
GTAGGTGTTCATGTCAATAATTTCTGTGTAGGACCATAATACCATCGTAACTTTAGGTGGCATTGCAAATACATTTTTATTTCACACTTAAGAATAAATTTACCAAAATTTGTTATATACCAGAGTTAATAAGTCTTGATGATGATGAGAAAATCTCTGTATATAGGTATGTAGCACTAAAAGTTTCAGTTTTACCAGCATTTCAGAAAAAGCCTTTGTTAATTTTAGACTTTATGTTAAGCCCTTTATGTAGGTACACTAGCTCTTTGATGGAAAGCTTATAAGTATTTTCTTAGCCTCGAATTTTGCCATGTAGCCAAATTTCATACAAATATGTTAAAATTGTAATAATATATTTAATTTATATAGATCGCCTACAGACTGTATATCACATCTAAAAAAGCGAACCTTTAAATTTAAATTTATTGCGCTGTATTTTAAAACCACCATGATCTACTTAATTATCCAAACTAGCTTCTTCATTAAAATCCACTTAATTTTACCAACTCTGAAAATCGTTGTGATGTCTTAACTTAGCAATTTTGTAATAGGTCTCAGTATTAGTTTACCTTTAGGAATCTATATAGGTTTAGGACAGAAGGTCATATGTGATATAACTGTCTTCTAGGCCAAATTGAAAATTTCGCTTGCTTTAATATTTCTTAAATTTTTCTTCTTCATATTCTACCGCAATGCCTATGTTGATGCCACTACTTGGTGGTCTCGGCCACTATGTGGCGTCGAGAATCCATCCCAAGTTTTTGTGGAGACACTACGGCTGGCTCCTTTAAGGAACCATGTGTAAAAAATAATCCTGGTAATCACTGGCGGGCAAACCATGGTATGTTAATACAACTTACTATCTTTTTGGTATTTTTAATCCCCTAAAAGGTATATATGGAGTTATGTTAATACTGTAATGGTGTTAAATCACGTCAAAGGCAATGATAAACTGTGCACATATTTAGTTTTTACCATATATCCGAAAGTTAAATAACAGCTTTTTTCAATGAGGAAAACACAACACACAAATATTTCACATCCAAAAATTATATACTTGTATATATACACCCTGTGTATAAATGTTTTAATTCTTAGGTAAGTTTACACAAAGTTCGAAAGATTTATATTAGTTCAGTTTGCAAAGTATAAACCAACAAAACTGTAATAATTTTGTATTATCAGCTCTGGCACTCTAAAAACCAGAAACAATTACACCATACGAAAGTATCAGCCCTTAAAAAGTAAGTAATAATAGAAATTAATTAAATAAGTTGACGGCAGAATGGCGAAGCAATATTTTATTGTAGATTTTAGCTCATCCAGCAGCCGATGATCTTAAAGCCAGATACACAACATATCACTACCATGCACATTTTCGCAGTCTAACTGTAACATCTCCAAACTTCTTTCATTGCAGTTTTACCTTTTTTCCCTAATCTGTAGAGATCTATTCTTTATTTTTTAAATTTTCAAATATTGAGATAATGAATGAAGACTCAAAATAAAGACCATGTTATTTTAATTGTTTTTTCATAATATAGTCCAGTCCAGTTGATAGTAATAATAGTAAAATAATAATAATAATAATAATAATAATAATAATAATATTATAAAAATAAAGCCAACAATAATCATCATGGTATCCTCCGGTATATTTTTCTGATGAGCTGTAGTAACTACAGAAATTCCCTCTTGGGCTCCCCTACCATAATACATAATGTAAAAAATAACAAAAATATATATTTTTTTAACTTTAATCCTTTCACTTGAAATTTTGATATAAAATTTAATTCCCTATAATATTTACCTATACAATTTTGTCCTATTTTTATAAATAAAGGTACTTTACTCTGGGCCATTTTTTATATTTTTACTTATAACCAGTATATTACCAATCGGAGTAAAATTTTGTAATTATTAATTTTGTACCATGCGACCAGTTTTTCCAAAAGGACGTTTAATTTCAAAATTTTTGGTCAATTTGTCCTCTTGTAACACCTATTCTGGGACACACTGTATATCTACAATAACTTAGTTGTCCATAATAAATTATTATGGAAAGAAAAAAGGGTATGTGCTGTTGTAACCAAGATAGCTAAATTTCTAAGGGTATCTAATGAACATACCCTTTACAAGAAGTAGGTATTCATGTCAATAATTTATGTGTAGGACCATAATACCATCGTAACTTTAGTTGGCATTGCAAATAAATTTTTATTTCTCACTTTAGAAAAATAAATTTACCAACATTTGTTATATACCAGAGTTAATGTGTCTCGATGATGATGAGAAAATCTCTGTATATAAGTAAGTAGCACTAAAAGTATCAGTTTCACCTGCATTTCAGAAAAAGCCTTTGTTAATTTTAGACTTTATGTTAAGCCCTTTATGTAGGTACCCTAGCTCTTTGATGGAAGCTTACAAGTATTTCTTGGCCTCGAATTTTGCCACGTAGTTATATTTAATACAATTATGTTTAAATGTTAATAATATATTTAATTTATATAGATCGCCTACAGACTGATTATCACATCTAAAAATAGCGAACCTTTAAATTTAAATTTATTGTGCTGTATTGTAAAACCACCATAATTTACTTAATCGTCCAAACTTGCTTCTCCATCAAAATCCATTTAAAATCGTTGTAATCACTTAACTTTTAATATATTTTATTTTATAATATATGTATATTAGTTGACCTTTGGGAATCCATAGCTTCAAGAGAAAATGTCATATGTGATGTAACTGTCTTCTATAGGCTAAATTGAAAATTTCGCTTGCTTAAATATTCTTAAATTTTCTTCTTCATACTCTACCGCAATGCCTATGTTGATTCCACTACTTGGTGGTCTCGGCCACTATGTGGCATCGAGAATCCATCCCAAGTTTCTGTGGAGACACTACGGCTGGCCCCTTTAAGGAACCATGTGTAAAACATATCCCTGGTAATCACTGGCGTGCAAACCATGGTATCTAAATACAACTTACTATCTTTTGGTACGTTTATTCCCATAAAAGTTAGATGTGGAATTATGTTAATACTGTAATGGTGTTAAATCACTTCAAAGGCAATGATAATCTGTGCTAAATATTTAGTTTTTACCATATATCCGAAAGTTAAATAACAGCCTTTTTCAATAAGGAAAACACAACACACAATATTTCACATCCAAAAAATTATATACTTTGTATATATACACCTTGTGTATAAATGTTTTGATTCTTAGGTAAGTTTACACAAAGTTCGAAAGATTTATCTTAGTTCAGTTTGCAAAGTATAAACCAACAAAACTGTAATAATTTTGTATTATCAGCTTGGGCGCTCTATAAACCAGAAACAATTACACCATACGAAAGTACCAACCCTTAATAAGTAAGTAATAATAGGAACTAATCCAACGAGTTGACGGCAGAATGACGAAGCCATTTTTTATTGTAGAATTTACCTCATCCAGCAGCCGATGATCTTAAAGCCAGATACACAAAGTATTACTACCACGCACATTTTCGCAGTCTAACTGTAACATCTCCAAACTTCTCACATTGCAGTTTTACCTTTTTTACCCCTAATCTGTAGGGATCTATTTTTTGTTTTTTGAATTTTCAAATATTGAGATAATCAAGAAAGACTCGAAATAAAGACCTTGTGATTTTAAAATTTTCTCATTAATATAGACCAGTTCAGTTGATAGTAATAATAATAGTAATATAAAAATAAAACCAACAATAATCATTGCATATTAGCTGACATAACTGCCAGTATGTTAAAAAATAAATAGAATATACAATATGTCCCAGGGTAGGTGTTAAAAGGGGACAAATGGACCAAAAAATTTTGAAATTTTAAAACCAAATTTTAGAAAAACTACTTAATACAAAATTTTACTCCAATTAATATTATGCAGGGCGAGTTATAACTTAAAATATAAAAAAATGCCCAGGAACTAACTACCTTTATTTTTAAGAATAGAAAAAAAATTTATAAGTAAGTTTTGTAGAGAATTAAATTTTATATCAACATTTAAAGTTAGAGTATGAGAGTTAAACAAAATGTTATTGTTAATTTTTTACATTTTGCATTACAAATTAAATAATGGGAAAAAGAAAGCAAAATTTTAAAGAAAAACTAAGTATTTTTTTTATTTGATGCTTTAAGCCAAGTATTTTAAAAGCTTGTAATGCATAATGTAAAAAAATGACAAAAATATATTTTTTAACTATAATTCTTTAACTTAAAATTTTGACATAAAATATAATTCCCTACAATATTTACTTATACAATTTTGTTCTATTTTTTTATAAATTAGAAGTACTCTACTCTGGGTCATTTTTTTATGTTTTTAGGTATAACCAGTATATTACCAATCGGAGTAAAATTTTGTCAATATTAGTTTTGTACCATGCGACAAGCTTTTCCAAAAAGACTTTTAAAAATTCCAAAATTTTTCGTTAATTTGTCTACTTGTAACACTTATCCAGGGACACACTGTATATCGACAATAACTGAGTTGTCCATGATAAATTATTATGGAAAGAAAATAGGTTATGTGCTGTTTTAACCAAAATAACTAAATTTTTAAGGGTATCTAATGAACATACCCTTTACAAGAAGTAGGTATTCATGTCAATAATTTCTGTGTAGGACCATAATACCATCATAGCTTTAGTTGGCATTGCAAATAAATTTTTATTTCACACTTTAGAAAAATAAATTTACCAAAATTTGTTATATACCAGAGTAGTGTCTCGATGATGATGAGAAAATCTCTGTATATAAGTATGTAGCACTAAAAGTATCAGTTTCACCTGCATTTCAGAAAAAGCCTTTGTTAATTTTAGACTTTATGTTAGGCCCTTTATGTAGGTACACTAGCTCTTTGATGGAAGCTTACAAGTATTTCTTGGCCTCGAATTTTGCCACGTAGTTATATTTAATACAATTATGTTTAAATGTTAATAATATATTTAATTTATATAGATCGCCTACAGACTGATTATCACATCTGAAAATAGTGAACCTTTAAATTTAAATTTATTGTGCTGTATTTTAAAACCACCATAATTTACTTAATCGTCCAAACTTGCTTCTCCATCAAAATCCATTTAAAATCATTGTAATGACTTAACTTTTAATATATTTTATTTTATAATATATGTGTATTAGTTGACCTTTGGGAATCCATAGGTTCAAGAGAAAATGTCATATGTGATGTAACTGTCTTCTAGGCTAAATTGGAAATTTCGCTTGCTTAAATATTTCTTAAATTTTTCTTCTTCATACTCTACCGCAATGTCTATGTTGATTCCACTACTTGGTGGTCTCGGCCACTATGTGGCATCGAGAATCCATCCCAAGTTTCTGTGGAGACACTACGGCTGGCCCCTTTAAGGAACCATGTGTAAAACATATCCCTGGTAATCACTGGCGGGCAAACCATGGTATCTAAATACAACTTACTATCTTTTTGGTACGTTTATTCCCATAAAAGTTATATGTGGAATTATGTTAATACTGTAATGGTGTTAAATCACTTCAAAGGCAATGATAATCTGTCCAAATATTTAGTTTTTACCATATATCCGAAAGTTAAATAACAGCCTTTTTTAATAAGGAAAACACAACACACAAATATTTCACATCCAAAAAATATATACATGTATATATACACCCTGTGTATAAATGTTTTAATTCTTAGGTAAGTTTACACAAAGTTCGAAAGATTTATATAAGTTCAGTTTGCAAAGTATAAACCTACATAACTGTAATAATTTTGTATTACCAGCTTTGGCGCTCTATAAACCAGAAACAATTACAACCTACGAAAGTATCAACCCTTAATGAGTGGGTAAGTATTAATACGGAACTAATTAAACAAGTTGACGGCAGAATGGCGAAGCCATATTTTATTGTAGAATTTAGCTTATCCAGCAGCCGATGATCTTAAACCCAGATACACAAAGTGTCACTACCATGCACCTTATCGCAGTCTAACTGTAACAACCCCAAACTTCTCACTTTGTAGATTTACATTTTTTTACACCTAATCTGTAGAGATCTTCCCTTGGTTTTGAATTTCAGAATATTGACAAAATGAATAAAGACTCGAAACAAGGGCCTTGTGATTTTAAAATTTTGTCATTATAACAATCCAGTCCAGTTGACAGTAATAATAATAATAAAAATAATAATATAAAAATAAAACCAACAACAATACTTACATATTATCAGACGAAACTGGCAGTATATGAAAAAAATACAATATACAGTGTGTCCCAGGATAGGTGTTACAAGCGGACAAATAGACCTAAAATTTTTAAAGTTTTAAAACGAACATTTTGGGAAAACTGGACGCTGATAAATACAAAATTTTACTCCAATTGGTATTATACAGGGCGAGTTATAACTAAAAATGTAAAAAATGCCTAAGAACTAACTACTTTTATTTTTAAAAAGAACATAATTCTTTAAGTAAATTTTGTAGAGAACTATTTTTTTTTAAATTAGACATTACAACTTAAATAATGGGCAAGAGGAAGCAAAATTAAATAAATAAATAAATAAATAAATAATTTGATACCTCAAGCCAAGTATTTTAAAAACTGTTAATGCATAATGAAAAAATTGACAAATAAATTTTTCTTACTTAAATTCTTTAACTTTAAATTTTGACATAAAATGTAATTCTCTACCACATTTACTTATACAATTTTTTCCTATTTTTAAAAATAAATGTATTTTACTCTGGCTAATTTTTAACATTTTTAGTTATAACTCGCCCTGTATATTACCAATCAGAGTAAAATTTTTACTCATTAGTTTTGTACCATGAAACTAGTTTTTCAAAAAGACATTTAAAAATTAAAAAATTTTTGGTGCATTTGTCCTCTTATAACACCTATCCTGGGACACACTGTATATTCACAATAATTAAGTTGTTCATATTAAAATATTATGGAAAGAAAATAAGTTATGTGCTATTGTCATCAAAATAGCTAAATTTCTAAGGGTATGTAATGAACATGATATCTAATAAAAGAAGTAGGTATTCATGTTTATAATTTCTGTGCAGGACCATAAAACTATCATACCTTTAGTTGGCATTGCAACTTAATTTTTATAAATGAGTGGACAAAAAAAATAATTGCGAAGTCAGATTTTGTTGTAGAATTTAGCTCATCCAACAGCTGATGATTTTAAAGCCAGATACACAAAGTATTGCTACCATACACCTTTTTGCAGCCTAACTGTAACAGCTCCAAACTTCTTACTTTGTAGTTTTACTTGTTTTAACCTCCAATCAGTAATTTTTGTTTTTTGTTTTTTGAATTCCAAAATATTGAGATAATAAATAAAGACTCGAAATAAAGACCTTGTGATTTTAAAATTTTGTCATTATTACAGTCTAGTCCAGTTGATAGTAACAGTAATAATAATAATATTAATAACAAAATAAAAATTAAACCAACAACGATAATTAATATAGAAGCTGATATAAACTGCCAGCATATTAAATCGAAAATATATTCACAATAATTTAGTTGTCCATAATAAATTATTATGGGAAGAAAATAGGTAATGTGCTTTTAAAACCATAATAGGTAAATTTTCAAAGGTATGTAATGAACATGATAACTATTATAAGAAGTAGGTGTTCATGTTTATAATTTCTGTGCAGGACCAAAATACTATCATAACATTAGTTGACATTGCAAATAAATATTTATTTTACAGGTTAAAAGAAGATAGTAGAGTTAATATATCTCAGTGATTATGAGAAAATCGTTTTATATAGGTATATAGCACTAAGAGTATCAGTTTTACTAGCATTTTGCAGAAAGTCATCGTTAATTTTAGATGTTTGTATATATGGCATAAGACCTAAGTCCTTTATAAATGTACACTAGCTGTTTGATGGAACTAATTAAATTAGTTGACAAAAGAATAATGGCAAAGCCATATTTTTTGCATAATTCCGCTGATCCAACAACCAATAATTTTAAACCCAGATACACAAAGTATTACTACCATGCACCTTTTTGCAGTCTAACTGTAACAGCTCCAAACTTTTCATTTGGTAGTTTTACTTTATTTTACCTCTAATCTGTAGGGGTTCTAAATATTAAGATAATGAATGAAGTCTTGTTATAAGGACCTTGTGATTTTAAAACTTTGTCATTAATATAGTCCAGTCCAGTTGATAGTAATAAATAATAATAATATGAAAATATCTGTAACCAACAACAGCAATTGCATATAAGCTAATATAACTCTTAGAATAATAAAAAATAAATAGAATATATATCCATAATAATTCAGTTCTTCATATTAAATTATTATGGGAACAAAATAGGTTATCTGCTGTTGAAACCAAAATAGCAAAATTTCTAAGGGTATGGAATGAACATCATACCCTTATTACAAGAATTAGGTATTCATGTTAATAATTTTTGTGTAGGACAATAATGGCATCATAACTTTAGTTGGCATTGCAACTTAACTTTTATTTCACAGGTTAAAAGAGTAAATTGACGAAAATTTGTTATATACCAGAGTTAATATATCTTGGTAATGATGACAAAATCTCTGTATATACATAGGTAGCACTAAAGATACCAGTTTTACCAGCTTTTCACAGAAAGCCTTTATTAACTTTAGATGTTTGTATATATGACATCAGGCCTAATGTTAAGCACTTTATTTAAAAGCTCTTTGAATAAAAGTTAACAAGTATTTTTGAGCCTCGAATTTTGCCATGTAGCCAAATATTATACAATTATATTAATATTAATAATATATGTTTGAAAATAAGAGCTATTTAAAAAAGAAATAAATTATCACAAGAAATATTTTAATGACATACATTAAAGGACCAGGAGACAAGGACACTCGCTTCACGCCTCTGGGGTCTGTCAGGGCGACTTTATATGAACAACACAGAAAAGACCACGGTAAAGGAGTAGGTAGTTGGGTGTACAGAGGGGTTTGGGTTTAGTAAAAAAAACCTTTAATTTAAGTTTATTGTGCTGATTTTTAAAAACACCATTGTTTACTTAATCCACCAAACTTGCTTCTCAATCAAAATCCATTTAATTTTGCAAACTTTGAAAATCGTTGAATGACAGTATTAGTCTACCTTTAAGAATCCGTAGGTTTAAGCGAAAGTGCCAAGTTTAATATTTCACCTGCTTAACTATTTCTTGAACTTTTTCATGTAAATGTTTTGAAAACATTTTTGTCTTAATATTTCACCGCAATGCTTATGTTGATTTCACTACTTGACGGCCAAAAGTCAATGTTTCATTTGATTTTTTGATAAAAGATTCTTCTTTATTTAATCAATATTGATTATTAAGAGTTTAGAGAAATTTCTAGATCTTTAAATAAAGGAAGTTTTCTTATGGCGGTAAGAAAATGTAAGGGCTTATTCAATGGTTAATTTTCTATAAAAATAAAACTTCATAAACATAGAATTGGAAATTCAGTTTCAAAATATAGGGTGTTAAATTTTAAAAAAGGTACTTGTTGGTGTTTTCACATAATTTTAAACAAATATTATACCACATAATTTCAAAAGAAAATGTTACCCATGTTTGTGTGGCCCCTGAAAATGCAATTCAGCATATTTTATTTTTTTCTCAAAACCTAAGCAAAATACGAGAAAATAGTAAGAAACAAGAAACCTGTATTTTTATTTGCTTAGTTTAAATAAATTATAAAAATTGCTCAAATGTCAGTGGCGTACATATTTGTGTTAGAAGATTTGTTCAGGTGTCACAGGAGACGCCCCTGGACTTAATAAATCCTATGAAGTTATAAGCCTCGTACTGCTGTAGCTAACTGCCAAATTTTATCAATATCAATTATTTATTATTTTATATTATATTACGATTTAAGAAATCTAAAAAAATAACACTCTGTATCTTAAAAACAATGCATTTCCAAATTTTAATAAAGTAAAATTAGCTCAGAAATACGCACCTATTTTTTTTTAACGCAATTATAAAAGACACTGTATACAGGATCATCCACAAGTGTGCGCCATTAGTAACTTTGTTATTAGTTAAAATCCAAAATTGTAAATAAACACTTAAGAAATTCTGAGTTTGCTACATATTGTATACATACTTTATACTTTTTGTTTTTACTCTTTCATTAGCAGCAATTACAAGAGTGGTAATAAAAATAAATTAGTATATTTTTTTATTACTGATAAAAAAAAGTTACTGTCAATGACGTAGTTATATTAAAAAAAATATTTGCAGCACTTAAAATACCTTGGTTAATTAAAAAAAAATGAACTTAGGACACCTCATTTTTCTAAACTAAAATAAATTAAAATTTAACATAAATAAAAAAAAACTCTTATTTATTAGAAAATATATATTTATATAAGGATTAATCATTAATAATACTGTTTTTAGCATTAAAAAAACAATAATAAACCACTGCATGTCACTATCAAGTATTTGTTTTTAAATAGATGTTATCACATCTTCAGTATTTCTTTTTTTATTTCATCACGGGTAAATATGCATTTCTTTATTTTTAATAAACTTATGTAATAGACGATAATAAAATGATTTCTAGTAACCAAAACAAAAAGCTATGTTAAAGCGGTATGCCAAAAAATTATCATTTTTCGAAAAAGTCACTCTTAATAAAAAAATTGCTCGGACAAAGAAAAATGTTAATTGTACACAGGGTCCTCAAAAAGTAAAGAAACATGATATTTTTCCATAAGAAAACTACCTTTATTGATAATTTTAAGAGAAATGCCAATTTATTTATTTAAATAGCATTAGCGGTTGAAATGCAGACATTATTAACGCCTATTGGGAAAACTGGTCGCATGGTTCAAAACTAATAAATATAAAATTTCACTTCGGGGTTATAACTAAAAATATGAAAAATGATCGAGAATAATGGCAAAGCTATATTTTTGCATAATTCCGCTGATCCAACAACCAATGATTTTAAACTCCAGATACACAAAGTATTACTACCATGCACCTTTTGCAGTCTAACTGTAACAGCTCCAAACTTTTCATTTGGTAGTTTTACTTTTATTTTACCTCTAATCTGTAGGGTTCTAAATATTAAGATAATGAATGAAGTCTTGTTATAAGGACCTTGAGATTTTAAAACTTTGTCATTAATATAGTCCAGTCCAGTTGATAGTAATAATAAAAATAATATGAAAATATCTGTAACCAACAACAGCAATTGCATATAAGCTTATTATAACTCTTAGAATAATAAAAAATAAATAGAATATATATCCATAATAATTCAGTTCTTCATATTAAATTATTATGGGAAACAAAAATAGGTTATCTGCTGTTGAAACCAAAATAGCAAAATTTCTAAGGGTATGGAATGATCATCATACCCCTGTTACAAGAATTAGGTATTCATGTTAATAATTTTTGTGTAGGACAATAATGGCATCATAGCTTTTAGTTGGCATTGCAACTTAACTTTTATTTCACAGGTTAAAAATAAACTTTCCAATTTTCTGCATTTCATGCAGTGTTAAAAGAAAGTACCAACCTAAAGATAACTTTGTATATTAAAGTGTTAAACATGAGCTTTTAACACCACTTTCTGTATCTATATTTTAAAACAAACCGGAGCTTTGGCATCCTATATGTATTATTACTAATAAATTTTATTAGTATTTTTATCGTTACATTAATTCACAAAATATTTTAAAAATGGTAAAGTATATTTTTTTATTGCTATACTGTAATTCTGTTTTGACAAACAAAGTTATCTTTAACTATTTAGTAAACAAAATAAAACCAGTATTAGAATAATTTATTTATGTTATTTGTTTTCCACTACTTAAACAATAAACTGAAAATGTAAACGAGTTTAAATCAGTAATAGTCAGTATTTTAAAATTCAAAAATTAAATATTGTTTAAGTAATACAGAGTGCTGCCCTTAATTTAAAAATCAAACATCTTGTTTACAAAATATTATAAATGTTTTTAAATAGATTTCTGAAAATTTATACCATACTCGTAAAAGACATTAAGCAAAAAAAATACGTATCATTAAACAATTAGTAAAGCGGAAATATTAAATAGTAATTGAAGGGCTTATTGCAAAAACACGATAAGCCACTATTACAAAATACGGAGTTATTAAATTATTTATTTAAAAAATAATGTGAATAATCAACTTTAAATAAAAATAAACGTAAATACCTTGTAATAAGTTAATAAACTCTAAGAATAATACTTAAAACTTTTTATTGTCGCTTATCGTAACATTAAATTAAATAAATTAGAGGAATAAAACAAATTTTGTGGCGATGTGGCTTTATTTTTAACACGCTTTTTATTAACTTGGGTTGTAACTATCTATCTATCTATCTATTCTATCTATGTAACGGAATCTTTGAGCCTAATTTTAACCAACTTCCAGCTATTCGATTTCTTTGAAACTTTGCACACGTGTCAAGGACCGATGAAGATGCAATAATTTAAAAACAGTATCCCGTTATCTTTTTTTTGAATCGCCAGGAAAAAAAATTCCATTATATTATAAAAACAACACCTAGGATGCCATCTGTTGGCAACATTTCAAACTTTGCTATTAAATGAAGAAGAAATTTTTTAGTTTTTACACAATTTGGTTAGTTGCACCATGAGTGTTCAATTTTTATGAACAATAAAAATATAGAGGTTAGTTGCACCATTACTTCAAGGATTCCATAATAAAATTACATTATGTGTAATGTATACATAATACATAATGTGCAATTAATAAAAATTAACATTCTTTTACTACGCTTTTATTAACTTGGGTTGTAACTATCCATCTGGCTATCTATGCAACGGAATCTTTGAGCCTAATTTAAACCAACTTCCAGCTATTCGATTTCTTTGAAACTTTGCACACTTATTAATGACCCATGACAATGCAACACTCTGCAAACAGTATCCCGTTATCTTGTTTTTGATAGCAGGAAAAAAATATATATTATAAAAACAACACCTGGGTTGCCATCTGTTGGCAACATTTCAAGCCTTTGCTACTCTATGGAGAAAGAAATTTTTAATTGGGTTGCCATCTGTTGGCAACATTCCAAACTTGCTACTCTTGTTCACTAAAAATTTTTTCGCCACATTGTCCAAGTAGCAAGATTAATTGATATAACGAACTAAAAAATGAAAAATAATTAATAGTTTAAAAAACTAAAAAACACGCTTTTATATGCAACCGAACTAAAAATTAGAAAATAATTTTTCATTAAAAAAAATATTGTCATTTCATAGTAAAAGCGTGAGGGTGCTTAATATATTAAATGTTATAATTATTATATTTGCCAATATCTATGATGGAAAAGTTATAAATAATTAATAGTTTAAAAAACTAAAAAACACGCTTTTTATATGCACGAACTAAAAATTAAAAATAATTTTTCATTAAAAAAAATATTTTACTTCATAGTAAAAAGCGTGGGGTGCTTAATATATTAAATGTTATAATTATTATATTTGCCAATATCTATGATGGAAAAGTTATGAAAAAATAGTTAAATGCCCCACGCTTTTACTATGAAGTGAAAATATTTTTTTAATGAATAATTATTTTATTTTGTTCGGTTGCATATAAAAGCGTGTTTTTAGTTTTTAAACTATTAATTATTTTTCATTTTTAGTTCGTTATATTGCACAAAATTCTTAATATAACTAGGAGTAAAGACATACTATTTAATTAAGCAGCAAAAAATAACCAGCCCCCTATGAAATGACAATGGTAGCAAATTTTAAAATTTGCAAAAGATTGCAACTCACTAAAGCAATTTCTTCTTCATTAAGTAGCAAAGTTTCAAATCTTGCCAACAGATAGCAACCCAGGCAAAGTTTGGAATGTTGCCAACAGATGGCAACCCACTCAAAAAATTTCTTCTCCATTGAGTAGCAAGAGTTTGAAATGTTGCCAACAGATGGCAACCCAGGTGTTGTTTTTATAATATAATGGATTTGTTTTCCTGGCTATCAAAAACAAGATAACGGGATACTGTTTGCAGATTATTGCATTGTCATGGGTCCTTAATACGTGTGCAAAGTTTCAAAGAAATCGAATAGCTGGAAGTTGGTTAAAATTAGGCTCAAAGATTCCGTTACATAGGCAGCCAGATAGATAGTTACAACCCAAGTTAATAAAAGCGTAGTTAAAACTAGTAAAATGCACCCCACGCTTTTACTATGAAATGGACAATATTTTTTTTAATGAAAATTATTTTCTAATTCTTTAGTCTCGGTTGCATATAAAAGCGTGTGTTTTTTTAGTTTTTTTTAAACTATTAATTATTTAAAATAAGCTCTTTAATTATATAAAAGCTCTACTTCTGCAACTTTGTCACATAACCCTGTTTGGGATTGCCACTCCTCAAAAAATTAAAAACAAAACGTACATTTTAAAGTGGTTTTTGTAGATTTTTACAAAAAGCAAAGCCGTTTAAAAAAAAATTTAATAAATCCTGACTTAAGGTTTAATAGTTAATTCAAAAATGTAAAAAAATGTTTATATACCGGGCGACAGGGGATGTTTGTTACCCCCATTTTTTTAGTTTTATGAAAGACTAATAAAAAATTTACAGTATCATTATAGCATAAATTAACATTTTTTTGACATTATCACAACCTCAAAACTGCTTTCGGTTGAACCGGTACGTACCAACATACTTTCTTATGTTACATGCAAGTGCATTTTTCTATATTTGAATTCCTTTATAAGACTCTCTTTTAAATGATATATCATACTGAGTGCTTCTTTTTAAATGTGCGCTCTAGAGAATACTTTTAAAGAAAATCAAGTACCGCCATTATTTCTGATTTAAATAATTATTTTTGCTAAGTAGGCTGTGGAAAAAAACAAATGACCCATTTTACTTTCACAGGTATTATTATTATGTTTATTTTCTTAATAAATCACCCTCATTTCGTAATTTCAGTTTCTAATGTAATTGATGAGAGACAATTCGATTTTTTAAATTATAAAGAAAAACCCGTATTTTTTTAATTTCAGGACTAAAATCCTTTTTATCGACATATCACAACATATTGTTTATTTTCAAGATGGCGGCAATAGATCATTTATTTATGAATTTGGGTATTCGGATGTCTTCAATAAATGATCTGTGGTCGCCACCTTAAAAAAAACATGTTGTGATATGTTAATAAAATGAAATTTTGGTGCAGAATTTAAAACAAAATTGGGGTGTTTCCATTTAAAAATGTTTAAAGAATCTTTAATTGTCTCTCACCAATTACATTAAAAACTGAAATTACGAAATGCGATTTATTAAAGATAAATGAAATATAATAACAGCCTACTTTGCAAAAAATATTTAAAGCAGAAATAAAGCGAACATACATTTATTTAAAAGTATTCTTGATGTGCCATTTTAAATAGTACACCCTGTATGTATATGTATCCTGTGTCACCATTTATATTTTATTTTTAATTTTATTTGAAACACCCTTTATTTATTATTATTATTTTAATGAAAAATATCTTTTCAATTATAATCATAAGTTACAATTTTTTATATAATTTAAATTAATTTAAAAAATTAAATAAAATTAGGTTGTATAGGAGACAAATCTGTATATTTAATGTTCAGTTTTATATGAAACACCCCAGGTTTATTTTACTGATTGTTTTAATAAAAATGCATTTTAAGTATAACGATAATTTTACGGTCAATAAAAAATTGGTAAAATATTAATTTTTTAAATTTTAAATGCTATGTTTATTACTTTTTTTCGTCAAGTGTAAGAAAAAACAACAATTTTAAGGCTCCTATATCCTAAAAGCGATTTTTATCAAAAGAAAAAAAATGTTAGCTGTATTAAAATACGATTGAAACAACGATAAAAATTAAATTAAAAACACTAAAAATGACTTAATTTATTGAAAAAATTAAATAAAATTATGTACTACGATCTAACATATCTTTGATTTGCTTTTTAGATTGTAAATCGTTTTTACATGTTATAAGTTTTTAAGTTAAACCTTTTCCTTCAAAACATCCCAACTCTAAGTGTTTCTCGAAGAAGTTATGAAATATAAAATATTTTGAGTATTTTTAACACGCTTTTTAACACGCTTTTATTAACTTGGGTTGTAACTATCTATCTGGCTGCCTATGTAACGGAATCTTTGAGCCTAATTTTAACCAACTTCCAGCTATTCGATTTCTTTGAAACTTTGCACACGTATTAAGGACCCATGACAATGCAATAATCTGCAAACAGTATCCCTTTATCTTTTTTTTAATCGCCAGGAAAAAAAAATCCATTATATTATAAAAACAACACCTAGGATGCCATCTGTTGAAAAAATTTCAAACTTTGCTATTAAATGAAGAAGAAATTTTTTAGTGGATTGCAAAATGTTGGCAACGGTCCAAACATTGCCTGGATTGCCATCTGTTGGCAAAATTTGAAACTTTGCTACTTAATGAAGAAGAAATTTTTTAGTGAGTTGCAATCTTTTGCAAATTTTAAAATTTTGCTACCATTGTCATTTCATAGAGGGCTGGTTATTTTCTTTTGCTGCTTAATTAAATAGTATGTTCTAATTTACTGTTATATTAAAATTTTGTGCAATATAACGAACTAAAAATGAAAAATAATTAATAGTTTAAAAAAACTAAAAAACACGCTTTTATATGCAACCGAACTAAAAATTAAAAAATAATTTTTCATTAAAAAAATATTTTCACTTCATAGTAAAAAGCGTGGGGTGCATTTTACTATTTTTCATAACTTTTCCATCATAGATATTGGCAAATATAATAATTATAACATTTAATATATTAAGCACCCCACGCTTTTTACTATGAAGTGAAAATATTTTTTAATGAAAAATTATTTTTAATTTTTAGTTCGGTTGCATATAAAGCGTGTTTTTTGGTTTTTAAACTAATAATTATATTAGCTTAGGTTGTATCTATCTATCTATCTATGTAACGGAATCTTTGAGCCTAATTTTTACCAACTTCCAGCGATTCAATTTCTTTGAAACTTTGCACACGTATCAAGGACCGATGACAATGCAATAATTTAAAAACAGTATCCCGTTATCCTGATTAGGACCGCCAGGATAAATAAATTCCTTTACAGATCCTCTGTTGTCTCTTGACAAAATGGCAGAAGGAATTTTTAGTGAATAAACTGGAGCATTTATTTTTAATACAAACATAATTGATATATCGAACTAAAAATGAAAAATAAATAATAGTTTAAAAAAACTAAAAAAACACGCTTTTATATGCAGCCGAACTAAAAATTAGAAAATAATTTTTCATTACAAAGAGTTTGTCACTTCAGAATAAAAGCGTGGGGTGCTATATTATATTAACATTTAATATATTAAGCACCTCACGCTTACTGATTCTGAAGTGACAACTGCTAATGAAATGTATTTTCTAATCCTGAGTTCAGTGCATATAAAGCGTCGTTTTTGTTTTTACGCTTTTATTGGCAGGGTTGTAACTATCTATCTATCTATGTAACGGAATCTTTGAGCCTAATTTAACCAACCTCGAGCTATTCGATTTCTTTGAAACTTTGCACGTGTCAAGGACCGATGAAGATGCAATAATTTAAAAACAGTATCCCGTTATCTTTTTTGAATCGCCAGGAAAAAAATTCCATTATATTATAAAAACAACACCTAGGATGCCATCTGTTGGCAAAATTTCAAACTTTGCTATTAAATGAAGAAGCGAATTTTTTAGTTTTTTTTACACAATTTGGCTAGGTTGCACCCATTGGTGTTGTTCAATTTTTATGAACAATAAAATATAGGCTAGTTTGCACCACATTTCGGTGTTCCTAAATTTTTATGAAACAATAACAGTTCACAAATGCCGTTAACTTACGCTTTCTTTTTATTAACCGGCTGTAACTATCACCGGCTGTCGTAAACGGGAATCTTGGAGCCTAATTTTAACCAGCTTCCAGCTATTCGATTTCTTTGAAACTTTGCACACGCGTATTGCGGAAACATGACAATGCAATAATCTGCAAACAGTATCCCGTTATCTTTTTTGGATCGCCAGGAAAAAAAATTCCATTATATTATATAAACAACACCTAGGTTGCCCATCTATTGGCAACAGTTTCAAACTTGCTATTAAATGAAGAAGAGAATTTTTTAGTGGGCTTGCAATATATCGGCAACGGTCCAAACATTGCCTGGATTACCATCTGTTGGCAAAATTTCAGACTTTGCTGCTCATCGAAGAATAAATTTTAGTTGAGTTTGCAAATCTGTTGGAAAAAGTGCAAAAAGTGCTACACTCTTGATTTCATTTAAGAATAGTTTGTCGCCATTTTGTCGTCAAGAGTAGCAGAAACTAAAATGAAAATGAAACGGTTTAAAACCAAAAACACTTTACTATGTATACTGCAACCAAGACTAAAATTGAGAAAATAATTACTGCATTAAAAAAATATTGTCATTTCACAGTAAAAAGCGTGGGGGTGATAAATATATTAAAAATGTTATAATTATTATATTTGGGCAATATATCTATGATGGAAAAGAGGAAAAATAGTAAAATGCACCCCCACGCTTTTTACTATGAAATGACAATATTTTTTTTTTAATGAAAAATTTACTTTCAATTTGCTAGTTCGGTTTGCATATAAAAGCGTGTTTTTAGTTTTTTAAATCCATTAATTTATTTCAAACTATTATTTCATTGTAGTATGTTTCTTGGCTTTTTATATTTATATAATACATTCTGGTTCCAAAAAATTATAGAGTTGGTAATTAATAAACACCCCAGTGGTTTAAAATTTGATGTCAAATAAAAAGAAACGTTTTAAAGTCAGGTAAAGTGAAAAATTTAATTAATTAATGCTTAAGTCACACGTGACCAAAAAACTATCCTCTGTTATCTCAAAGCGAATTTAGGAAGGTAGTAACAGTATTTAGAATGTCATGTTATTAACAGGGTGTCTCATCTCAAAATAAAAAACTGCCTCGATGATGGATTCCAATGTTGTTCGAAACAAAAGAATATGTCAAAAAGAGCACATTTTTTCTCTATACTTACTCCTACCGACTATTACTGATTCCTGAATCTTGATTTTAGTAAGAGATTGCCATTTCTATACTTAGAAACTAAATTTATGTTTAATAGATCTTTTATATTAATTAAATGGCACCTAAGCAATAATCGCAGTAAAATAACAGTAGAATTAAATTAACTTATAATCAGTTAACTTCTCTTAATGACAGGTAAAAAGTTTAATCAAATTATCACACTAATTTATAACCTTATTTTTCCAACCTAATTGGCTTCTTTACTTTCCCCATTAAGTTTGGTTCGTCTTGCTTTAATATCAGCTAAAGTAGGTTACTCAATGGATCAATTGTCCTTATTGTTTTTACTGGGCACTAAAAAAAAGCAAGTAATATTTTAAAAATTAGGGCTACTGCTTTTGCTACTTTAATATTTAAATCAGCGTTGAATTAAACTATTTTCTCCGGAGGGAATAATCCCCCGGAGAAACAAATAAATTTGGTGGTCGAATCATAAGTATGAACGTTATCTCAAAGTAGTGGTTTGTTTGGGTTTTTAACGTGGAAACCTTTTTCTGCCATATTGATTAATAAAGAACAATAACAAATTTCTTGTGGCATTTTTATTAGTTAAATATTTCTTTTGTTTGGTTTTAATAGTGTTCGCCTTAAAGACAAGTTCTACTTACTATTACTACGTTTATATCGAATTGTTGAAGCTGGCTTGAGTTGAGGCGGCTTTTAAAAGTGGCTTAAAAAGCGCTATAAACGCGCTTAATAGTGACTTAAAGTCATGCCTGAAAATAAGTAGGGTTGACTTCACTGAAGTCGATTAGAAACACGATATAAACGATTCAAGCAGGCTTAATAACCACCTAACCTCAGATGAATGCTTTCTCGAACGTCATCATTGTCAATTTTATATATGATTTTAACATTTTAATAAAAATTGTGAGTTGAAAAACGGGTGAAAAACTTTAAAAACGCTCACACCAACTACAGCACACAAAACGGAGACGAAATAAAAAGTGAGTTTGTTTTTCATTTGATGTCCACTGTGAAGTTGGATGCAAAACTGCTACGTGCGTACGACGATGGCCTAAAATGTGCTTGATCTCGATTTTAAATCGACTTTTAAGCCATCGAAATAAACACGTAGACTAGGAAATCGCTTTAAAGCCGTTTTGTTTTCCAGCCAGCTTTAACTATTCGATATAAACGTAGTCTCTGATTTTAGAATTCTCAACTGGTGTAAGCCAATGGGATATTATTTTTAAAATAAATAAATAAATTTAAGATATTTTTGTAGACCGGACACTCAACATCAAATAGCAATATTTTTTATTTGGTTTTTAGAATGCCACACAAAGAGCTAAATTTTTGCATCCGACAAACTTTGGAAGTACTGGGATAACAGAAAATATATAAGGGCAAGAAATCAAGGGTTAAAAAAACAACTGTTTTTACTTTTGTTTCTTTTTCATTGCTTTTTAGCAATACATATAGTTTTTTTTGTAAAAAAGTAATTACGAAACTTTTTTCCTTTAGAACTCTTCTGTGACCAATACTTACAAAGCTATAAGAGATTAAAATAAATATATATTTTTTTGAATTTTAAAAATCTTCTGGACCTTTTGATAAGCAACATACATATTTTGATTCTTGTTATATGGTACGACAAAAGTATAATTTTTTTATTGGCGCCCTCTGTATATTTATATTATCATTAAAAGATGAGAAAGTGCTTCAAAAGAATACTATACAGTGTAACGCTGATATTACAAAAGTGAAGGAAATATTTGTTATATCAAGTAATATGTTAAATGAGATTTGTTATACAGGGTGTCCCAACTCTATACACGAAATAACTTCCTCAGTACAAGAAAAAAATAACTTTTAATAGAAATTGTTTACTGGGATACAATCTTTTTGTTAACAGTACCAATTAATATACAAGGTGTCTTAAAACAGAATTTTTATGGAAAAGTAGTTTTTTAAATGGAATACCCTGTATATCTTAACAAATATTGACTATGTATTAAATTCTATATCAAAAATGTATGTAATCATTATTGCATAACTATATTAGCAGTATGCTGATATACTTATTAATGATTAAAAGTGAAAAATGAAAATAATATTTTGGTTCTAATTATTTGTAAATAATTCTGTCATTGTCAGAGTGACAAATAATATAATAACATGTGATAAATAATTTTTGCATTGTAAGAACTACTAATAGATATGTGAGCGACTTACTGAGTTGACTTACCCATTAATTATAATATAATTATATTAGTATGTCTACACTTGGATTGCTAAAAATATTATTATTATTTTCAATAAATTTAAGATAGCCGTTTTTATTGAAAACAATGATAATATACCAAACATTTGAAAACCACTTTTAAAGCGTACTAATGCCGGGGCCTTAGGTGAACAACACCACGCTTGACTGAACCCAACTCCATCACGGGTGAATGATGTTCCCCAGTGTATATAAACTTAGTAGCTTTAGGAATTAAGAGTTAAGTTTACACTGGAGAAGAAGTTAATACATTAATAAAGACAACGGAAGTCCGAAATTTTCTTTTACTACAATTTTTTTATAAACACCAGGTATATTGATTAGTACTGTCAGTAAAAAAATTATATCTTGTACAAAAGTAAACCTTACTATTAAGTAGAACTGATCTGCTTTACGTGATATAGTAAACAATTAGCACTAATAAATGGCAACACAATTTAACGAAATTATTATATTTTTATTTTAGCACTGTATTAAATCTGTACAAGGTGGCACAAATTATTATCTTAAAAACCTTACATTATTTGGTATATCGCTAAAAAACTTATCCTATTTTTATTTCTAAAATCCAGGTTGTTTCATTGAAAATATGGAAATAAATTACACTTAAATCTGGCTTATATTTAATTTTAGTTTCTTAGCACTCTGTATATTCTTTTATGAAAAATTTAAATCTAGTTGATGCCTATAAAAAAATATTTTAAAAATAGTGCATAAATTTAAAAAACATGAGTTTTCTCGAAGAGTAAAGTAAAAGTACTTTATTTATCCTTTTACGGAAAATGGCTTAAGAAAATTTATTTACAATAATGCTTAATAATCGATAAGAATAATAATACAAAATTTTATTGAACTCCACAAATTCACGAAAAACGTCTTGATCACATTCGTTTACAGCTAAAAAAATTGTATTTTGCAGAAATTTGGAGAAAGCAGGTGTTAGAAATCAAAATTTGAGAGTTTTTTAGATCATTATTATAGAAATTTAAAATATTATTAATTTTTGATAACTCCAAAATCAGTTTCTGAGTCATTTAAAATACTATTCTAAATACATTTTTCAAATGATATTTTGTTTAGAAATGGATATACCAAGGGGGCTCTCACGGCATTCTCTTGGCACTCTGGATTGGAAATTCAAAATTAAAAAAAGTTCATAGGTTAGGTATTAAAAAGTAGCAAATGGAGTGCCATTATCCTGAAAATATTTATTTAAAGAGGTGTAAAATAAATTGTCAGTCTCATTTGAGAAGAAAGAAAATTACCGTCGATTTCGGTAAACCAGAAGGGATACGAAACAACCAAATACGTGGAAAATAAGTGCATATTTATGTAGGTACCTATCTGCCAAATTCAATTCTAAATATCCTAAAAATAAAAAACTTATAGTGGTGAGCCAGAGACATCCGGCATATAGGGTGTTCCACTAAAAACATACTTTTGTCGCACCCTGTAAATCTTAAAAATCTGATTACTGATTTAAAAATTAAATAAGTTAATCAAATACATAAGTTTTGATTACTGTGTAAGTTAAAAATAATTAAGTTAAAGGGGTGTAAATTAATTTAATTAAGTACTTGACACCCAGATTTCGCTGCAATTGAAGGGTATCTTGGTTATTACTAGAGATAGAGACTTGAGGTTTTGCGGGATGTATTGCTACTTACACGGTAGCGAATTTTTTTATTATTCTTCGAAATCCCCTCTCGTATTTCAGTTGTCTTGTTACTTAGAACAAAAATAAATCTGACTTTTTTAGATATGTGTGTGGTTTAATTTTAAAAATATATATATTTTTTTGAGATATGAACCAAACTTTTGTTGATTTTTGTATATTTTTTGATAATAAAATTATGACGAATGAGAGCTTTTAAAAATATATAATATCTAATAGTTATTTTATACTTTTAGACCCTTATATTGATGTTTTAAATATTATATAATTGGCCATAATATAGACCCTATAACAAAAAAATACTGTTAGCTCTCAGTTCATAATTTGTAGTACGTTTTAGAGCAACATCAGAGTTTTAACTATTTAAACCCTCGGCCAGCACCTTTATTTATGCCTCGGTTCCTTAAATTCACTTCATAATTAATTAAAAACCAAATATTTTTTAGTCCGCGCCAATGTGTTTATACTTCTAAAAAGTGTCCAAAAATCTACATATTTTTAGAAAACGTTAGATTTAAAACCTAATAGTAGAAAACCGTGTTTGATATTTAAATTTTCAGGATATCAGTTTCATATATGAGGAGCTCCAGATACTTTTAAAATTGTGTTTTATCAAAACTGCATTTTGATTGGGAGCTCTTCATAATATGGTTTCTACTATTTTGTTTTGAATCAAATGTTTTTTAAAAATGGATACATGGGGATTTTTGACAACGGCAAGTCTCTATTTCTAATAATATTCAACTGCAACGAAATTCGGACACCCTGTACATAAAAGCGTCTTACCTCCACATGTAAATAAAAAAAAATCTCACCAAAATAGTAAGCTTTATTTATTTATGTTTTCTTTGCTCCTTTAAGGGTGGCGTCTTGTCCTATAAGGTGGCGCAAATTTGTCTTTGTAGTTACTAATTAAAACAATCTTTCTTTGTTTTTTCTCATTTTAAATTCTTATCTATCTTCTAAAGTCCTCTCTAAAATATAAAAATGTACTTAAAATAATCTGCAGAAATTTACTAAGATAATTTAAACGGACTACTATACGGATTTAAATTAGGTAATTTAAAATGGATGGCTTTTTTTAAATCCATTATATTAATAAAGTTTATTGGACCAGATATAAATGATATTTAATTTAATACTTGTTGCTGTGGTTACATAATTGCTAGATAATCATAAGTTATGAAAACTTATATCTTAAATGTTTGATCTATGCTTTTCTCACTCTATTCGAAAAACCAGCAAAACTTGACGTACATATACTTTATTATACATTTTTGATGCAGAATTTATTAAAGAGCTAAACTTTGTTAAAATATACAGAGTGCTCCATTTAGTAAAGCTTCTTGACAGTAAGACTTCTGTTTTTGTAGCACTTCGTATATTTTCCAATATTGTCAAAATAATAGGTATTTTCAAACATTTTTTATTTTAAGTTTCTTCTTGGTACCTTATACAGAGAAGAATCTATTTCTGTAAATAAAACGAGTGTGTGTATTAACTAAAAACATATTTCAAAGTTGTACATATTAGAGTGGATATACTTCCAACTCCAAAACATAAGCAAAATATATCATTTTTTTAACCGACTTCAAAAAGGAGGAACTCAATTCGCCTATATGTTTTTTTTTTTGTTTGTGTGGTAGTGTTACGCGAATACTCCGGCATTTGTGAACCGATTTTAAAAAAATTGTTTTTGAAAAAGGGCACTTCCGCGGTGGTCCATTAAAAGAACCTAGAGAGGATCGCGAGAGAGAAAGGTACTAGACACGATATTTTGCTATCTGCGGTACGTTGTTCGTGCGGCAAACCCTGTCGCTAGTGCGGTATATGCTCAGATAATAAACATCAGGGGAGCATTCAGAATCGACAACCTTGGGGTAAAATACCTTTTCACCGAACTAAAAATGGAACTAGTAGTTTTTATAGTAATATAAATATAATAAACTAAAAAGCGAAAAATAAACAGTTTAACCAAAAATAAAGAATAAAATATTTTTAAGTGAAACCGAGGCATAAATCCTCGGTTCCTTAAATTCACTTCATAATTAATTAAAAACCAAATATTTTTAGTCCGCGCCAATGTGTTTATACTCTCAAAAAGTGTCAAAATTCACATATTTTTAGAAAACGTTAGATTTAGGAAACATAATAGTAGAAGAACCGTGGTCTGATATTTAAAATTTTCAGGATATCAGTTTCAAGTATGAGGAGCTCCAGATCAAACGCAGTTTTCGATAAAACTCAATTTTAGAACACCTTATAACTTTACTGCATGCGTTTTCTATTTAAGAATTTTAAAAAGTTTTTTAATCCATATATGTAATATTAATACATTTAAAATATAATTTATTTTCAAATCAAAAAATTTTTAAACAAAAATAATAAAATGCAGGTTAAAAATTGTGAGATACTTTTAAAATTGTGTTTTATCAAAAACTGCATGTTTTGATTTGGAGCTCTTCATAATATGGTTTCTACTATTTTGTTTTAAATCCAATGTTTTTCTAAAAAATGGATACATGGGGATTTTTGACAACGGCAAGTCTCTATTTCTAATAATATTCAACTGCAAACGAAATTCTGACACATCTGTACATTAAAGCGTACTACCTCCACATGTAAATAAAAAAATCTTACCAAAATAGTAAGCTTTATTTGTTTAATGCTTTCTTTGCTCCATTAAGGGCGACGTCTTGTCCTATAAGGTGCACAAATTTGTCTTTGTGGTTACTATTTAGAACAATCTTTTATTAACTTGGGTTGTAACTATCTATCTGGCTGCCTATGTAACGGAATCTTTGAGCCTAATTTTAACCAACTTCCAGCTATTCGATTTCTTTGAAACTTTGCACACGTATTAAGGACCCATGACAATGCAATAATCTGCAAACAGTATCCCTTTATCTTTTTTTAATCGCCAGGAAAAAAATTCCATTATATTATAAAAACAACACCTAGGATGCCATCTGTTGGAAAAATTTCAAACTTTGCTATTAAATGAAGAAGAAATTTTTTAGTGGATTGCAAAATGTTGGCAACGGTCCAAACATTGCCTGGATTGCCATCTGTTGGCAAAATTTGAAACTTTGCTACTTAATGAAGAAGAAATTTTTTAGTGAGTTGCAATCTTTTGCAAATTTTAAAATTTGCTACCATTGTCATTTCATGGGGGCTGGTTATTTTCTTTTGCTGCTTAATTAAATAGTATGTTCTAATTTACTGTTATATTAAGAATTTTGTGCAATATAACGAACTAAAAAATGAAAAATAATTAATAGTTTAAAAAACTAAAAAAACACGCTTTTATATGCAACCGAACTAAAAATTAAAAAATAATTTTTTCATTAAAAAAAAATATTTTCACTTCATAGTAAAAAGCGTGGGGTGCATTTTACTATTTTTTCATAACTTTTCCATCATAGATATTGGCAAATATAATAATTATAACATTTAATATATTAAGCACCCCACGCTTTTTACTATGAAGTGAAAATATTTTTTTAATGAAAAATTATTTTTAATTTTAGTTCGGTTGCATATAAAAGCGTGTTTTTAGTTTTTTAAACTAGTTTTTATAGTATATAAATATAATAAACTAAAAAGCGAAAAATAAACAGTTTAACCAAAAATAAAGAATAAAAATAGCTTTAAGGAACCGAAGCATAAATCCTTGGTTCCTAAAATTCATCATAATTAATTAAAACCAAATATTTTTAGTCCGCGCTATCGTGTTTATACTCTAAAAAAGTGTCCAAAAAACCCACATATTTTTAGAAAACGTTAGATTTAAAACATAATAGTAGAAACCGTGTCTGATATTTAAATTTTCAGGATATCAGTTTCAAATATGATAGCCCAGATCAAAACGCAGTTTTTGATAAAACACAATTTTAGAACACCTTATTATTTTTACTGCGCGTTTTCTATTTAAGAATTTTAAAAAGTTTTTTAATCCATATATTTAATATATACATTTAAAATATAATTTATTTTAAATCAAAAAAATTTTTTTAACAAAAATAATAAAATGCAGGGTAAAAATTGTGAGATACTTTAAAATTGTGTTTTATCAAAAACTGCGTTTTGATTTGGAGCCTTTCATAATATGGTTTCTACTATTTTGTTTTGAATCAAATGTTTTTTAAAAAATGGATACATGGGGATTTTTGACAACGGCAAGTCTCTATTTCTAATAATATTCAACTGCAACGAAATTCGACACCCTGTACATAAAAGCGTCTTACCTCCACATGTAAATAAAAAATCTTACCAAAATAGTAAGCTTTATTTATTTATGTTTTCTTTGCTCCTTTAAGGGTGGCGTCTTGTCCTATAAGGTGCGCAAATTTGTCTTTGAGTTACTAAGTAACACAATCTTCTTTGTTTTTCTCATTTTAAATTCTTATCTATCTTCTAAAGTCCTCTCTAAAATATAAAAATGTACTTAAAATAATCTGCAGAAATTTACTAAGATAATTTAAACGGACTACTATACGGATTTAAATTAGGTAATTTAAAATGGATGGCTTTTTTTAAATCCATTATATTAATAAAGTTTATTGGACCAGATATAAATGATATTTAATTTAATACTTGTTGCTGTGGTTACATAATTGCTAGATAATCATAAGTTATGAAACTTATATCTTAAATGTTTGATCTATGCTTTCTCACTTATTCGAAAAACCAGCAAAAAACTTGACGTACATATACTTTATTATACATTTTTGATGCAGAATTTATTAAAGAGCTTAACTTTGTTAAAATATACAGAGTGCTCCATTTAGTAAAGCTTTCTTGACAGTAAGACTTCGTTTGTAGCACTTCGTATATTTTCCAATATTGTCAAAATAATAGGTATTTTCAAACATTTTTTATTTTAAGTTTCTTTGGTACCTTATACAGGGGAGAATCTATTTCTGTAAATAAAACGAGTGTGTGTATTAACTAAAAAACATATTTCAAAAGTTGTGCCATATTAGGGAGTGGATATACTCCAACTCCAAAACATAAGCAAAAATATATCATTTTTTTAACCGACTTCAAAAAGGAGGAACCTCACCCGCCTATATGTTGTTTT